>JAEIIJ010007995.1:0-31367 GCA_018904815.1 Drosophila ogumai | reverse complement strand
CATTTGGTTCAAAAGTTATGATTTTTGCAACGCTAAATGAGAAAAGGCGCTACTGTGCGTATTTCGGATTCCTTAGATTGTACCTATTTATGTATATTGAAAATGACAACTGAATCGGAATACATGTAAGATAATTTAAAAAAAAATTTAATTTGTATAATATGCTACTAGGAAGGAATATACAGAAACAAGTATTTAGATGCAAAGAATAACTTTAAAATTCAAAATATTACTTTCTAGAATAATATAAAAAATATAAGATTTTTTTAAGGGTCGGGTATCTTATAGTCGAGTACTCATTTAAATTATTCCATCTTTTTTTATATTCTATGCACATCTGCCTCCGATTATACATAAGTACTCTTGTATGTCGTATACAGGGTACCCACAATCCACATGTACATTGTGTATATGTCCATACATATGTTCAGTTATACAACATTTTGCGGATCGTTCAACTTAATTTGTATAGTTTCGCTTGGCATAGCAACACTGCAAAACCATACATTGTAAATATGTACATATATGTATACATATGTGTACATACTTAGATCATTTGTTATGCCTCATCATTCTGATCAGAAAATGTACGCTTACATACATTTATACACCTAAAACAATCAGTAGGATATAATTTCAAGATCAGCTGAGTTTTAATAAACGTCAATAAATACAATTCATTGCTCTGGTGTTTTCCAATTAGGGTTAAAAGTATTAAACATTTAAGACTTATTATTAAAACTCAGTCGTAGATCGACAAGCTCAGGTGTAGGGAACAATGGAGGACATAAAAAGGACCGATTTCTTGTTTTACTGTTAAAATTTCTCGGACAGATAAAGTCCCTACTGTGTCACTGCTAGAGCTTAGATAAACTGGGACTTTAACTTCCTGTTTATTTTTTTTCGACCTTATAAATTAAATTAAGATGATTTATAATTACCCTTTTTAAAGTAATTTGTAAATGCTGTAAAAGTAATTAAAAATTGGAAGTGATTCATTTATATAATTTTTTCAGTGTATGTAGAAGCACATGCCCACACGCTTGCCACATTTTTTTTTGTTTTTTTTTTTTTTTGTTTTGGCTTGCTGCCTTTTGGCATTTGCCTCTGCCGCTCGAATTGGTTGCCAACATTATGACAATGTTATGATACTCTTTCCTGGGAAAGCTCATATGTATGTATGTACATAAAAGAGCAAAAAGTGTGTTGCAGAAGTAAAAAACAAAACCAAACCAAAAACGTAAACTCTCAATATAATGAGTGCCATATTCAAGGGAGCAGTGCAGGCCGAACGGGGTAAAGATCTTTGTAAATAATTTCATGATCCTTAAACCTTAAACTTAAAACTTGATAGGCAATACGAGAAATAGGCCTTAAACTGTTAAAATTTAAATTTACAATATAGCCATTTTTTATTTATTTAATTAAATAATCGATAAAATAATTTTTAAAAAGTATGAATTTTTTGCTCTGTCATGCTAAAAGATTGATACAAAATACGCTAAGCCCCTCTTAATAATTTCCATGTACACCCATGTAAGTAAATAAATTCACCTCCGCCCCACTCGCTTTTCTAACAGCAATCGCAACGATTACGTTGTCGTATAGCTTTTGAAGATGACGCGTGCTAGTTGTTTTTGCTGCCACCGCCAGACGTACTGGCTCTGCTTCGCTTTCCACACTTTCGCAGGGAGCGGGTGATGGTGAAGAGTGGGAGAGTGAGAAGGTGCGGCGACATTGAACAAGGCAACGAACGGCAAGAGAGCCGCGCGTTTGCCTTTCTGATAACGTCGTCATCGTTGCGTTGAGGCAATTTTAATTTATGCACCACACGGATACAGAAACACACAGCCGAAGCAGTAGCGGTGGCACCAACAACAATCAACTCTCAATTGCGCTGTGACTGAGTTTTTTAAGCTCAACATCTTTTTTGCACTTTTAGCCATTGTTGTTTCTACACTCTTTTTTCAGAGTATATGAACTAGAAAACAACGTTTAAACAGCAAGATCGTTATTTGCAAAACCAGCCAGGAAAGTGGTATTATGGAGGCAACCATTACATCTGATATTTGTAGTTTTAAATCGTTCCATAACACATATCGCTATGGTTAATACCAACAAAAAGTAAAGTTGGACCTAATTGGCATAGTAAACGCTAGCAACTTTTCCCCATTAAAAAATCAATAAGTAGGTATATAAATATTTTCCCATCAAAATCAAACAACTAGGGAAATATTTTCGTAAAATAAGCAGCGACATTTTGCACCAACCGATAATTGTGAGAGTGTCCAGCTGTCGAACTAGGCCACTGTGCAAGTTCCTCCTCCTCTCTTTTCCTCGCTCTCTTATGTAAACGCAGCTCGCTCTCGCACGCTCTCACGCTCTCTTTTTGGCTCTCTCGTTTCAGCAGCAACGATCGGCGCGGGCGCTGCAGTTGGACGACTCGTTGTAATACCCTCTGAAAGGGTAGGAAAAAGCTCAGTCAGATTTTGACAGTTGACATCGCGCGACGCTCGGACGCACAGTAGCCAAATCGACTCGACGGCGACGCGTCGCTCGTTGCAGCCGCGCTGTCGCGTTTTTGTTTGATTGATTGCGATTATGAGCGAGACCTTCAAGCTGTCCGGAATGCAGCGCAGCAATATCGAGTTGGAGCGTCGGAGGCACCTGGCCAACTGGCTGTTGAATAGCAGCCCGCACATGGCAGCCGCAGCCGCATCAACAGCAACACCCACTGCTGCAGCAGCAGCACCCACTGGTTCGGCACAACCAACAACAAACACTGGCTCAACAGGAGGAGTTGCAGCGGCAGTGGGCGGTGCAGCAGCAGCGGGCGCACCCAGCAACAGCGTCGCAGCTGCATCAGCAGCTGCATGTAACGGTAAGCTCTCGGGGGGAGGGAAACGGTAGTGTCGTCGAGCGGGAGAGGGAGAGTCACAGGCACGCGCTGCAAACAAGCGAGCGAGAGCCAGAGTGAAAGAACGTGAACGAGCAAACGAAAGAGTGAGTTTTCTGTTTGCTCATTGACGGCGCGTTGTTAGCTTTTGTATGCCCTTTCTCCAAGGTATTTCGATTTAGTATGCCGTTTGAGACAGCACATAGATTTATCTGTTACGGTGAAGAAACCTCGTTATTAGGATAGGAGGATAGTAGGATATATGTATGTTAACTTACATAAATTTAAATATGAAGAAATTTAATATACGAATTTTCGGTATTGTTTATTTTTTCTTCCTTATAATTTGGAAATGCCATTTTTAGATTTTAATAAATAACCCATCCTTGGATTTAATGAAAAAAGATCATCTTTAAATTTGAGTTTTTTAATTTTTGCTACAGATACATTTGTACATATGGTATGTATGTACATTTCCAATGGTTTAAATTCAAGTCGAGCATTTTTCATCAAAAATATTAAAAATAAAAAAATCGATCAAAATTATAAAAAAATTGAAATAAAATAAATAAAAATTTTAGGTACTTGACCACAAATCAGCAAACAGTTCTTGAAAAAAATAAAAAATTACAAACTTCATATATGTATCTTTAAAATTTTCGATTAAAACCATTTATTATTTTTTTATAATTATATATATATTTATTATATCTTATTTCATAATTTTTTTCTAAACCCCCTCGTCATGTTTTTATTGTTTTGTCAGGGTATTTATATGTAACTAGGAAACCAAGTTTTTTTTACTGCCCTACTGATTTTTTGCGAATTGAAGCGAATTTTTATGCCTAGGCGCGCGTCTTTCTTCGCGTTATTTCACACGAAACGTGACGATGGCACACCCGCCGCCCAGTCTGCCCCCTATGTCTCTGTGCCTCTCTCTTTTCCGCCCATGTTCTCCGCAATTGATATTTCACGAAAGATAAGCGCAATTTCACAAAACGTTTTAGCTCCTTCCCGGCGTTATGCTGTGATTTTTGCCCTCGTCTGCACTTACATTATTCAATGTGTGCGTGGGGCAGAAATTAAGCCAAATGTGCGCAATTAAAGTGAGTAATGCGCCGCCGACCACCAATCAGCGGCAGCAGCGCACAGTGGTTCGTTAAAAAATCGAAATTCCCAGCAAAGATATAGATTTGTTTTGTGCATATTAATATAACTTTTTAATCATTTTCAAAAAACTATTTGCATCAAAGGATACTGATGAAGAAAGTGCTTCTTCCTAAATTAGCTGGAAATATATCTTCGTCTATATCTGACAAGATTTTTGTTAATAAAATTAAATAAAGTCGCGTTTTGATCCGCGTTGTTCAAGCCGGGATTGGAGAAAAGGAGCTACTGCGCAGCGAGTTTAATTCGCACAATGGGCAGCAATCAAACAATAACCAATCAAAATCCGCGATATCTATATTTGATTGCAGCGCTTGAAGTTCACTCACACCGTTTTAAAAGAAGGCTGAGTGATTTCATGACAGACAATTACTTTTTTGGATTTCGATATGAAAACAAAAATAAATATGTACGTTATCTATTATCTTTATTATTGTGTCTGGGGAGCGAGGAATGGGTATTAATAGCTTCCAGTTGTTAACGATATCCGATCCAATTTTATTTTCGCGGTTGTTTGTCATACAATTCCAGTCAAGTGTCTTAGCTCGAAGGTTCTTCCTCAATATTAAACTGAGTGCATTATAAAACAACATACAAGTAAAAATAAGATATATCAACAAAAACCCTTTTTCTACGGCTTCGATTAGTCAATGAAGCCAAATTTTAAACGCTTCATAAATCAAACGAGCTGTTCTATTGCTTTAATGAACCATTAAATTTCGTCATAAGCAAGAATTTAATACCTCTTAACTGATAATTGACGAGTATATTTGCAAATGCAAAAGTATGAGAATAAAAACGATTTTGCTTATTTGACGTAGAAGTGTAAAATGAAGAACACAATATGCTTTGTGCGTGCTTTGTTGTTTTTAACTCAACCGATATTTAAATTAAAAATTTTGGTCCAAATTATCTATTGTAAAGTTGTACAACTTAAATCTAGTAATATATGGGTTTAAAAATATGACAATCAAAACTAAAAGTAAATCCCTTTGAGAATTATGTGCTTTTACATTAAATTCTTCTTAAAATAAAGCGTTTTTAAATTATTTTTGTGTAAAAATCCAAGTATTTATGTATTGCTTTGTTTAGGCTTCTATATTCACATTACTTTAGTTTTCCGTCGTTTATTCTTCTTAATTTTGCGGTTACGCTTTGTGGCCATATTCGCCCACTGTGTGTCATCGCCTCGTTGACCGCTGACTGAGAATTAGCTGCGCTTAGCAACAGTTTTGAACCACTTGCCTGCCGTTGCGTCACGCCAACTGAATTTTGCTTGGGGTCTACAGAGGTGGCTGTAGATGTGGTGGAGGCGATACTGCTTACTGTATGTGGGTTTTTCCCACTGCAGAGTTCGGTGGCAATTAAACACTAACATGTGCATACATATGGGTGTGCATTTATATTTATGGGATTGCCTCACTGATGCACAATGCTCTACTCCTCGTTGCGTTTTTTATTGCAGGTGGCACAACGACGGGCCCCCATCACGGCCACCACCCCTTGGCGGGTGGTGCCGGGGCGCGCAAGCCCAAGCTGCGGCGCTTCAACTCCCACGATACCAGCTCCAACATGTTCTCCGTGGCGGAGTTCGAGAACGCCCGCCTGGCCCGTCGCAATGAGATCGAGCTGAACCAACGGCTCGCACGACGCCTGCGTAGCAGCGCCAAATGGGAGCTGGGGGCAACAGCGGTGATATCCGGATCGGGGTCAGGACCTAGAGCAGCACCGGGAGGTGGCTACTCAGGATTCTGTGGCGGCCTCAATGGCAGCGGCGATTACTCCACCGGGGACAGCAAAACCTCCAAGGGCAGCAACGAAGTATGTTTTCATTAGTATTTAATTACCAGGGGTGTCATTAAAATGATTATTTTGTATTAAGTTTTTTGAATTACTTTAATCAGACTAAATGTTTTAACTGCTTTTTCTTATTTCTAGTCCCAGCAGGAAGCATTGCCCGCCGATGTATTTCTTGAGCGGAATACCCTGCCTCGTGTTGCCCGCATCTTGCACACGAGCAAGAGCTCCAACGAGACGCTGCAGTCCAGCTCATCGCACGGCTCGTCTACGGCAGCTTCAAGCAGCTCCTCTGTTGAAGCTAAACCGGTGGTCAGTGGTGCTGGAAACAGTTCCAATGGCCGCATCGACACCTGCACAGGTACCGGCAACCATTCATCGTCCAGCGGAGGAAGTGTCACCGGAATTGGAAGTGGCTCTGGCTCTGTTCTTGCTCCTGGCCAGCAAGCCAAAAAAAGTCAAAATAGCAGTCACGGTGGCATACCGCCCGGCCACGACGAGCTCTTCTTGCTCTATAGGCTGGTGCGTCAGCGGAACATCTACCACGGACACAATGCCAAGTCCCAAGCAGCGCAGCGAAAAAAGACGGTGCTCATTCCACAGGAGTTTTCTGGTGAGTAAATATACCATAGATTAAAAGTTAAAGAAAATATATTATATTATATTTTGCGGGGCCCAAAACAAGCTGGAACTTATATTTAAATATATATTTATGTATATATGTATGTAAAGTAAAATTCCAACACCTTAGCCAACCTGTGACCCTGTGTCTCGGGTGATTAATATTCGCACTCCTGGTTACATACTGCTCACTGATACTTTTGTTCTTATGACGAATGCAGTTGGACACACAGTAGTGCCAGCTTATATATGGTCTAGTCGTAACTAACTCATTTAGTGACTCATCCGGGCGAACTATAATCTCTTGGTAGGGTTACTTAATAGTATCTCTGACTGTATTGCGCGCACTCTGTTTTTTTTTCAACTTGCGTGACACAGTCACAGTTCAGCAATGAAAAGTAATCGCAACTTTTGTTCATAAGGCGTTATGTAATGAGCTCAATATTAAGGGTACCTGTGTCGGTGCTAGACAGCCAGTCAACAGTTGTGTCTTCTTCGGGGGGCCCACCATCACCCACATCCTCTTCCCCCCGAACTGCGGTCAGCCATTGTTTCGGCGTGCGCTCCGCCATGTGACTTTTCACAGCCACTTGGCGAGGCGCAAAGTAAGCCGAATGTGTGCGAATATTATGCAATTTGCCAATTTATAGACTTGGTGCGCTCGGTATTATCATTTTTATATCTGGTACGCAATGGGTGGTAGGGCATTATAGTTTGGTGACAACGGAAAATGCAGCACCAGGCAGAGGAGGATCCCCAAACTCATAAGACTTAAATATATTCTAGATCCACTTAATTAAAAAAAAAATATATGTCATACGAATAAAAGTTTATAGATAAAGCTACCCAGATTCATAAAAACAGTACTATTGGGTGCTCGAAAATATAGTTAATTTTAAATTTGGATATATTTTGATGATGGTATTATAAAATTTGATTACAATTGTATTACCTTTTTATTTCGGCCGGATTTCGCATTTTCTATATTACGTAATCGATTGAAAAGTTGCAACCCACTTGGAAATAAAAGTATTTTTATTTTAGAAAAGTTTGTACAGGGTAATTAGAAGGCGGAAATTTCACAATTTGTATGATATTATTTGCAAATTAATATCATTAAAATGAGCACTATTGCACTAAGTAACTCCTTTCAAATGTTTTGGTCTCTTGGATTTTAATCAGAAAAACAAAATACCACAATTTTTTAAATTTATTCCTATTCTTTGAAAAAATTAAAAATCTTGAAAACTAGGTTGAAAATTGCCTATTGTAGTAGTTTCATCTACTATAAATTTTGGTATTATATATTAAATGTAATTTGTTTAGATAACAAAAATTTAAATGATTCTATTTTCGCTTCCATGTTTTGGACTTTCCTGTGGGCTTTCGTCTTTTTAACACATTTTCAGTATACTTTATAATTTTGTAAATACGATGTTCCTTAAATGTTATTAGTAGTTTACAATCTTGGAGCGCATATACAAAAGTATATCTATGAACAATGTACATACATATAAGTGTGAGCAAAACAATTTATTAATGGCATCAGTACGTCATACTAGTTGTATTATTTGTATTGTGTTCATTTTTGGACAGAACATGGGGGAATGTACTGTGCATCATATTCAGTGCATAACCTTCAGATGTCGAAAATAATGGATTTTAGATTTTAGCGTACAAGCTAAAAACCAAAATAAATGTCCTTGTAGAAAGTGTTTTCAAAATTTGATTATTATTAGGTTATTATTCTACAAAGTTGATGTAATGTGAATTTCTTTCCTACCCCTCTTGTGGGGTATAATTTATTTATTTATTTTTTTTTTTTTACATTTGTTACATTTAAAGGCCCAATATTTTAAGAATATTGTGTCCAAATTTTACAACCATTATAGCAAAATTGATAAAGTTATGCTGAGTTGATTGAAGGTCGTTTGGTATTTAATTTATTAGTATCACAATGTTTAAAGCGCACCAGAAAAACTCGATTACGTAAAATCTACTCAAACAATCGCTTTGAAATATGGAACATAACTTCATTAACAATTCTACAGATACTCACGTCGACATTTTTTAAATAATTCTTTTTTTTTATATAGTTTTTATTTAAGAAATTAACGTTCCTCGGGATCAGCATCAACACCAGAGTCGATCTAGCCATGTCCGTCTGTCCATCTTGAAGCTATCTGACTAAAACTTAGCCGGATCGTACGACTATATAATATAGCTGCCATAGAAATGATCGAAATGATTCGGCACACCGAAGTTTGTATACCCTTGCGGTTTGCAATTGGATCATTAAGAATCGATCCATTCTGGTCCAATTAATAGAAATAAAAAGAACATGTATAAAAGTTGTATATTTATACATAGCATATATTAATTTGGGTTTAATATTTATATTATTAGTTTAAAAGCTGAAAACCACATACAAAACAAAATTTCATTACTTCATAGGAACGATCGGTAGATGGACAGAATAATTTGAAGCTGCGGGTGTAAAACTGTAACTGTAAAACTATAAATTAAATTAGTATAGGTAAAATGAAATAAAACTTTGTTTTGTATGTTTTTCAGCATTTAAATTTATAACGTTTATTACATCTAATTATAGTTTTTTTTCTACAATAAAACTTTCGTATTTTTTTTATCAAAACCAAAAAAATATTATAACAACTTTTATATATTTCCTTTTTTATTTTCTAATAATTTGACCAAAATGAATCAATCCAATTGGAAATAACAAGGGTATACAAACTTCGGTGTGCCAAAGTTAGCTTCCTTTCTTGCTTCGATATGACATTAAAGGAGATATCCTTGTCATATAGGATGGACGATACGCTCTTTTCAAGGAAGTTTATTTATAATTAGTGCTTATATGTTCATGCTTAAATTTTTAAGAGCAACTTGAAACAATTTTATTAAGTCATTTTCCCATTTATTTTTTCCGCAGGTTATTTTTCGCTGCTGAGCGAGAAGGGCTTGCCCACGGCCACGCAGTACGGTTCGCTGATGCAGCTGGTGCGCGAGCGTGTGTACAAGTTTGCTTCGGTGGACAATATGCCGGCGTTTACGGAATCGTCTACCAGCACTAGTGCCACTAGTCCAACCCATGAGGGTTGCTTACCCATCATCATTAAGGGACGACCGCAATATATAAAAACGACGGCGAGGGGCGGACAGGTATTTCGACTTCTGGCCGTGTTTGAGGACGGAAAGCAGGAGCAGCAGCAGGGCCACCACGCCAACCTCTCGCAGCACTGCAACGCTTCCAATGCCTCCAAGTCCCACAGCAGCGGTGGCTATTTGGGCCGCGAGAAAGAAAAGAATCGGTATGCCCAACTGCTGAATGATAACAGGCAGGTGTTTTACGTCCCCCTGTCCACGAAGGGCAAGTTCTATGAGATTGAGCCGGGCATACCGCAGCTGCTCCAGAAACTGGGCGATGCGCAGCGCAAGTTGAATCCGGAGTGTGTGCATCGGTTGGGCGCCTTGGTGGCAGCGGCCAAGCAATTGCCGCTAACCCTTCGCTATATCTCGGGCCCAGGGTCAGGTTCCGAGATTCCCGAGCAGCTGTGCATCAGCCAGGTGAGCAAGGAGGACGTGGTCATCGGATGCTCCATCGAGGATGTGGACGCCCAGACTCCTTTGCAGCTGAAGAAGTTCTACCCCAGTCGGGATGTGCAGCTGGTCAAGAGTTTTTTGGGATTTGATACCGAACAGCGGATGCTGGCCAACACGAATGTGCAGAATATGCTCAAGTTCTGCCAGTTCAACTGCGATTCGTTCCTGAAGCTGGTGGAGATCGATACGGTTCAGCGGGCGGATCGTTCGGGCAGTAAGAGCAGCCGAGAAGGTCTTCGCATCTTGAAGCCGTTGCATTTACCCAAAATCCTAAGACGCGAGAAAAGCTCCATGGCGGCGGGCCACGAAAAGGAGGATTCGATAATCTTTCTCAGTAAATCCGATCTGGAGAATCTGGAGGAGGCCAAGGAGGCGGCCAGTGCGAATCGTATATCCGAGCGCATGAAGGTATTCCAGTCCACCAAGAAGAAGTGGTTCGGCAGGAACCATCCTCAGCACCAGCAGCACCTTGAGAAGCAGCAGTCCAATTTGGATCTGGACGAGCAGGCCAAGAGAATGAGTATGGAGCGCTATACGGACATGTCGAAGCTGCTGCAGGAACGGTTCGGCTCGGAGCATCCCGACCAGCCGGACAGGGATGATGGTATATCCCTCAATAGCACTGGGGCTTCTGATACAGAGACCACAACCCTGACCACCATGGAGCACAAGTCGCTGGATACTCTCTTGCAGAAGTCAATGTCGCTGCAGGACATTGAACTGTTGAACGGCGGCCAGCGCAGTTCAGCACGACCAGATTTGCTGGTCAGTCACACGCACGCCGATGTCGATGCCATCAGCGAGGCGGGCACCGAGCTGGACGATGTGGAGAACCAGACCCCTCCGCCACAGTCCTTCATTACGGAGAAACTGTACAACGAGTTCCATGTGAAGACACGGCAGTATAGCAAATCTTCGTCAAGCCTACACCAAATGCGTCACTTCTCGTTGCCTCAGAAGTTGCAGCTTCACGAGGCGGAGAGAGAGAAGCGTCACTTGATGCAGCTTAAGGCGAAGCAACTGTCGTCGGCCAAGGAACCAGTTACCGGGCGGAGGGCAGCGGGTGGTGTGTGTCTGCTGGGAGGAGGACTCAATCAGTTGCCGGGCTCGCCCTCGCCCTCGCCCTTTTCATTGGTGGAAGACGATCTTCCCTATTCGAGTGTGCGCGACTCCCTGGTTACCGCCGGCGACGGCTGCCTGCGATCCGCGGAGGTTGCCAATAGACCCAGATCAACGCCTGTCGTGGACTACACCAAGGAGAATATTTACGCAGAAATCTGTCCACCGCTGCACACCGTTGGCACCCCCCAGTTCAACGGTGCGCCAGACGATGACGGTGATTACGCGTCGCTCAAGTATCCGGCGGCCAGCAGTGGTCCGCAGTCCGTGAGTCGGATCGAGGTCAATGGAGAAGCGGCAAAGAGTGGCGCCGCCATTAGCTATCACACCGTGTACCTGGGGGAGATGCCGCTGGGCGAGCGGCACACTGCACAACACATCACCACTGTGGAGCTTGCGGGAGAGGATAACATTTACAATACGCTCAAATGATGACTCATGTGATTCCGGCGACGTAAGTTTGTCGGCGCCAAGGGCTTATTTTAAGGAGACGCTTTTGGTCAAAGGGGCAAGGAAGAAGAAACAAAAACTCCAGTCACACGATCTTAAACGTACTCGCACGCTATCGAACAATTATCAATTTATCGTCCTGTACAATACAAAGAAGGAACCCGTATTATTTCTTGTATATTTCTTTTGAAGGTTCAAATCACCTAACTTGTCTATTTCCTTTATTTCAATGTAAGAAAGTATTTTTTTATTTATAATTAAAGAGAAAATAAACTTTCTAATCTAATAAATTGCCACAATAGTTCAAGTTAAAAGCTAATAAGTAAAAACGACTAAGGCAGGGAGCATTTGAGTAACTGTTTTCTTAAAGATAGGTGATTGAACAAGATCTGTTTTGTTGAAATAGCGGATAATAAGGAAAAGCCCCCAATCTGATCTTAAATGAATTTATATTTTATTAAATTAAATAGTAAGTTAGCCAGCAGTCACAGATTTCGATTTAAGGAAAATATTAAAAACTGTTTGTCGGCCCTTTGACCATGGTCTAGAGTTTAATAGTAATATAAAGAACCATAAATATATGTATGGTGCTGATGCACAAAACAACAAACACAAATGTAGAGAAGGCTACTGTTTCGTTTCGGAGAGAATCCAATCAAGCATTATTTGTGTGAATTCAAACAGAATTTGAATCTTTGTTAGCAAACAGCTAAGGAAATATATGAAAAGGATAATCTCTGTCGTAACACAACACACAGAAACGTGCGCGTATTTGTAGAGCGTAGTATTTTAGCATACCCAAAAACCCAATATCGACAAGTGAAATTTTAAAGAATACGTTATATACCAAGTGAAGACAAGCAATTTGTATTGTACATAATTCAACAAAATGAACCATATGGATGAAACTGAAAATTTGGAAATTGCAATATTATACAATTGTATACATTACTTACATATACATATAGCTATATATATACACTTACTTACATACATATACATTATGGAAATCTTAGTGCAAACCTAAGGTATTATTAGCTCGTAGGCAATCAACAAAGTCAAATCAAACCATAAGCGAAAAACATATACACCCCCATATATATATACTGTATATTTGTAACATAGAACTTTTAGGGCAATATGCCAAACTTTTACACGATCTCTCGTATACTTTGTCGTTTTCTCTATTGGAAACCACCCATTAACTTGGTTTTGTTGACAATTCCAAGTTGACCACACAAACAACACGATTACACTAAAGTGCAAGCATGTCCATATCCCATTACTTACTTGTTTTAACGTGTCTGCTTGTCCGATCCCAGACATCTCTCCTTCAATACACATATTTAAATAACGTATCGAGCCACAAGTTAAAGCAGGCCTCGAAGCAATGTTTAGAGTTTAAGATCAAAATATAATCGTTCTAGTCTTAATTTTGAGAGCAACTGTGGAGACATGCCGAACTTTTATTTTTCGTAATGGAAGAGACTTCGGAAATCCGAAGAATTCTACAATCTTTACCTTCAATACGGTACTACCAGGAAACTTATAATAGCAAGATGAGTAACGCCATTCGATTAGTGCTCTCAACTCTCTATTGCGCTCCCAACTTTGTGTTAGCAAAAGAGGCGTTAATTTGGATGTTATGCATCTTGGTATTATTAGGTTTTTGGTACTCCACGCTTTTGTAAATGTGAACACTTAGGAGGAATTTATGATTTTGTATTTAATTTCGTTTGTTACCACAATCAACAATACAAGAAATTCTTTTGATTTGAAACGAAACAATTGTTTTTTATTTATCCCCCCCAACACAGTATTCAGTCTAAGTAGTTGGAAGCAATTGAGTACTAGGATAAACTAGAAATCCCTGTAAAAATGAAGCAATACTCACAAAATAGCTATGATACTAGATGTAAATCTCCTCTGACAAAGCAACAAACAATGCGGCCGCGAAGCAGGTTCAGTCAGTGAGTGTGTGTGATAGTGGCAAGGTAACGAGGGGTACTTGCCAGATGAATATCGGTGTTTTGTACATAGTTACGAGCGAGGCCTCAGGCTTTTGGCATTATATACTAAGAGTACTGTGTGGCGGTTACGTTGCATTTCATATGTACTAGTTGCTAGACATGTAGACAAAAGGCTTCGCTGAAGCGCAAAGGTGATAAAGTGCTAGAATTGATTAATACAGTCTATGCATATGTGCATAATTCTCTCTCTCAATGGACGATGATGGTTAGCTTTGTATTATGTATGTAGAACACATGTGTAATCAGTGCTTGCAGATATTGATAAAGGTGACGATTACTTAACGAGCAACTACCCGCCAGCGTATATAAATTGGTGTGATAAAAATGTTTAACAGAAAACAATGTGAAATGGAAATGCTTTTATAGCAACACAGACAAAATATCTATCATGAGTAGTACGTAAGAGCAAATGACATTTTAAACGTCTTAACGGTGAAAAACAATAAGTAAATACGTCACAAAATATTTATTTTTAGCAGCTTAAAGTACCAGCCACACTCTGAAGCGAATGCAAAACTGCTAGGCATTATCAGGAACTATTGTGAAAATGCATGCGGGAGACAGCAGAGATTCCACCAACGTGGCTAGCAATCTAATCTAATCCAAAATATGGCCCCAACCACAGAACAGGCCTTTAATGTTTTTTATTACGACTTTCGGAAGAGCTAGAATCCTAACAATAAGAAATTAAATAAAAAATAAACTGGATCCACGAAAGGCGAAAGCAAGTCAACTAATTACTCATGTTTTTGGTGTCTATGTTAATACCTAGAAATTCTATCACGATTAATCAATTAGAGAACTCAATGTCAAACAGTAGTAGAGCCCACTTAGCAGCATGCATATGAAACCTGCCCTGTCCCCGTTTCCAATGTGGTACAATTTTGTGGAATCTGATTTGATCAGGAACAATACAATATTCGATTTTTGTTTGCTATCTTTAAAAGCTGGAAACTGTACATTATACCAAAAACTGATCTGGCAATTTTTGATCAGATTTGGAAGCGGGAACAGGAGTGCAGGAGAGCTAAAGAGAAATAATTAACAATATGTACTCATAAATTTAAATTCCTTGTAACCTTGTAGTACTTTTAGTCTCCGAACGAACAAAGAAACAAAGACCCAACTTTAGGTATTCACGAGAAACGATAAGATGTTTTGGAATCGCTGATCGATATTTTAGAAGAGCCCTGCTTTGCGCTGGGCAAGACTGAATTGATAGATGAGAAAAAAATTGAAACGAATTGAACTCTATTGAAAAATTTGGGAGAGGGTACACAAATCAAACACAAAATTAACACACACACATAAGGAAATCTACTAAAATATTATTGTTATTGTATAACTTTTTTAAGCGCTGACCGTGGAAAATATACAAGAAGTAATTCAAAAGTCTCTCCTCGACAGTAGCTTACCTCAGCAAAGGCAGCTCGTTTCAACAGATCAACACTAACAACTGAGGCCACCCAATCAACTCTAGCATAAAAATTTATATTTCACGTTGTACTTATATTTAACTAGATTAAAACGGATAACAGCATACATACACACGGACAACCATTTGGAAAACACGTTTATACCCATACAAGTGAAATAAACTAAAAGATACCTTTTGAAATTCTGCAAATATTTATTTTGGAAAAGGGTCTACATATACATATATGAATGGGTGTCAATCTGATTGTGTAAGACTCAAGTTTAAATCTTCGAACCGATCTTTAAAATGCCTTTTTAGAAATCTCTGTTCGGCTTTCCACAAATCTTTAGAAAGCAAGTAGGAGTCGAGTGTGACTACTAAAGGCAAATGAAATATATGTTGCTGAGGACATGTTTAGCAACAGCACCGGTGTAAATATACTCTTGCAGGGTATTATAATTTTATTAAAAAGTTTGCAACGAGAGAAGGAGTCATTTCCGGCCCTATAAATTATAAGCATTCCTGAACGGCATCAACAGCCGAGTCGATCTAGACATGCCCTTCTGTCCGTCTGTCTGTTTATTTCAACGCAAAGTATTCTTTCTCTTGGAGCTTTCTTAATGAATCTACGAAACTAACTACTCTCGCAAGTATTTGAGTCGGAACGGGCTTGATCGGACCACTATGTATATCTTATAGCCGCCATGGGAACGATCGGAAAATTTTAGAAAAATAATGAAAACTTTGCTGCTTATCAACATACATATTTACTTAGAGATAAGGCTACTTTGAATGTTGTAACATTTCGATGGTTTAAAAATCACAGTTTTAGTCTTTACTTGTGCCGATAATGGTTATTACTGCATCTGTTTTAATAGCTCAATAAATTGTTGAGGTAGCCAAAGGTGTGCCTCCACAACATAAGTCCAAGGCGATTCCTTGACAGTTAAATGTATAAATGTGGTGACACTGACGTATACGCGATAGATTCTCAGGTTCTGTAAAGCGCCGTTGCATGTAGACAAACTGCTGTGTAGAATACCATGTCAAATTTGGGAATGAAGACTAGTACTAAGTCCAAGAAACGCAGAGCCATAATGAGGTACCGGCGGCTCAGAGAGAGAATTTAAGGTTTTAAGCCCGGCATAATACGGACCACAGCAATAACATCCCAGGCCGTAGGTGTTATGTTTAATACACCCCACTGCCGGCACTATTGTTAGACCACTGTTTATGCCTCGGTTGGCAGCAGGAACCAATTGCGGAGCTGAAGCGTGCTGTGAACAAATAATACGTTTTTAACCGAGTGAACTTATTGTTTAATTAAATGAAATAATTGTTCAACCCTTTTATACAAACAAATAAAATAAATAATAGTAATTAAAAGCTGATCAAGGAGAAAGGCACTCCTGGGCTTCTGAAAGTTATTTAATTGGCACGGAATTGCAATCAATATTTATTTTATGAGGTGTTGGTTCAAAGAATTTTTTTGTTGATATATTTAGGAATTTATGGCCAAAATGTTATTTTCCGTATATTTTAAAAATGTTAGTACATTTTTCTTTGTAACTTTAACTTTTAAAAATTGTGATGAATTTTTTCACGATTCCAATATTAGCTTCAGTGATTCGAGTTTCTGCCTCATAATTTTCAAAAAATGTTTTCAATGATTGCGTTCAGCAGAATAACATGGTCACTGATCACTTATGGGTTTCTTACAATAGCTCTGCTGAAGGAAAAGAGGGTATGGGCACATTCATCCACGAAAATTCATTAAAATTATAACAACATTTTAAAAGGATACCAAAATATTACTATGAAAATATGTTAAAAACCAGCGAAGAACTTTCAACTTTATTTTAGTACCCTGCAAGGGTGTGAAAATTTAAAATGAAACATACAAACAATGTGCAATAAAATACAATTTGGGGGGACTGAGATGGAATTAGGCGCTTACTACCCCGAATAATACTAATACAAATAATTTCCCGATAAGCATCGCCAAGGTAAAATAATATGAACAAACTTTCGTGGTAAGTCCAATTCCCAAAAGACAACAATTCATTTGATTTTGTGTATCTATTTTCAAAGTAGTTTCTTTCCAGAAAACTATAAATGTCCGATCATCAAGCTTATTGAGAATTAGTCGAGAAGTTTTGTTCGTTGACTATGTTTACAAGCAAAATCGGGCTTTACTCTTTTATTTTCGGAGCATTTCTTAAGCTTATTATACCAGATGCGACTTCTTAGAAGCAGTGAATATAACGTTAAGTCAGAGGCTACAAAATGGCGCTTAAATATACCAGGACCTAGAAGTGCCTGTCAAATTGACAATTGATTACATAACAACGCAGAAGAACTATTTTGAAATTACGGAGAGCCACCTACGAGGATGTGTCTGCCGACTGAAGCTTTGCATTTGAACTGTTGTCGCTTTAAAGACTGGGATGCATCCAATGGCAAATGTACCGATGGCCTGATAGAAGATCTGAGTGAGATTAATCTTTCACTTAAAGTGACACTCTGCAATGGAACCGTTGTGAGAAAGAACTTACTAAAGGATTTTATCGTGTTGAGAGATCGAATGCGGTGGAAAGATAATTGGGAAGAAATTAAGTACTCATTGTTCGAGGTTCGTCCATCTTTCTGTTCTATGTTTCCATAACTAACTTGACATCTTTAGGACTGAAGTGTATTGCCTAATCGTTCCAGCACTAGAACCTTGAGAGGATATGACTGCATGCATCGAAATCAGTTCACTTCAAGCAACACAGAATCCTTTGTGGCTGTCTTCCAAGAGTACTTTTATCACGAACCAGTAGAACTGCGACCGGGACAAAAAGAGCGTAAGAATAGCTACCAAATAGCGACTTGAAGGTCAACTTGGTCAGTTATAATACAAGAAGAAAGTCAAGAAATATATTTTTCAAATTGCAGGTTACTGTTCTTACTTTTTACCTATGGCAAAATTCACTTGGCTCCTTTCCCTTAGCCATCAGATGTGGAAGGGCTTTACTTCGGTCAATCGAGTTGAATCCCAACATAGCTTTCTCGCCTACAGGTCTATGCCTGGGGAACTGCGGTTCCTCTGACGGGAATTATTTTCCTGATCGATTACATTTGGGGGGCCGAATCCAGCACGGTTGGGAGAATTGTTTTTTTAAGTGTAGGCTTTTATTGGAGCCACGATTACGAGGATTCCATTTATTGTATTCTTCGCTATTCACAGAAGCCATCATAACTGCATTCCCTCAAGGTCCTCGTAATACACTAATAGCAGTAAACACGGCCCCTTTTATATGGACGATCTTCAGCATAATAAGAGTAAAACTCTCTCTGAGGCACTTCTCCGACCATGGAGAAGGGGCAAGGAACCTCAACTCGAAATAGCAGACGTAAGTTAAGATACTCACTGACATTAATTTCTTGGCATATATAATTCTTCATAACCTTATCACAGATGTACAATGTTTACAAGACTTTTCGTCGCGATGGACATACAGTGGACCCTGCGCATAATTTCTTTTTTTACTAATTAATCTGATGTGTCTCTACTGCGATTATTGTATGGGCATCATTATTTTCGTGTTGTTTATCCTGAAGCGCAGCACAATTCGGCTTCTTATAGAAGAGGTGAGTGATCCACGATTATTATAGTATTCGTATAACTTTGTTTACCTCTACACAGTACTCGCAATAGGATAAATGTGGCGACCGGTGCTGAGTAAAAGGATGAGATACTACAAGTACATGTCTGATATTTAATAATTTAAAAGAATGTCACTGAAAAACACAACAGTTTTAAAAAACGAAGGGCTAAGATGGAAACTCAATAGTGTGATAAAGATAGAGGGCACAACAGTTTATTGCACAACCAGAAGGAAGCCTTCAATTTACCAAAGAACATCTACATTTATTAATTTAGGATGAATAAGTTAATTAATAAAATGAAAGACTAATCTTTGCCATACTGGAGACAAATAGAGATTCTACAAGCTCACGACTAAAGCCGTCACCTAAACCAAATGTCAAATGAATAAAATTTTTTTAATACAGCCCATAATGACGTGATAATATTATATTATATATATGTACCCAACGCCTCGACATCTATACCGACGGTTCCAATATAAAACGAGGAGTACAGACCTCCAAGAGGACGCCAGGCGAACTACTTGCATTTGCCAAAAAGAATTCGATCCTAATGGATTTTAAAGCCGCGCCAAAAATCTTCATTTCATACAAAAAGGCTTTCATTAGAACGATTCAAAAAAGTTAACTTATCCAGTTTTATACTTAATTTCATCTGCTTTAGGACATGGCAAAATATTTTATTATTCTAGAAATTTGTTTTACTTTTTTTTTTTGAAAATTCTGACGACGAGGTATCTGAATGAAACTTTGAATATAGTCTTTGACTCAATAGTATATTATCAGAACTGGCAGGATCGAACGACTATATCAATGATTGGAAAATTAAAAAAATAACTGTATCTTCTTTGTTTTTCAACATATTTTTTCATCTACTTTGAGATTCTATAAGTTTATTATTAAGTTTTAAGTTAGACGACTATATCATGTAGCTGCCATAGGAAAGATCGGTAAATTAATAAAAACCAAGAAAGAAAGCTAACTCGGTACTCCTAAGTTTGTAAATTGTACCATTAGGAATCGATCCATTTTGGTTAAAAGAATAGAAAAACTAAGAGATGTATATTTACGAATAGCGTATTATAATTTGGTTTTGATAAAATTTCAACAATAAAAAAATATATATTCTATAAATAAATTATCATTCATGCTTCGGTTTCCACTTTCACTAGAATCTACCATTTACAGGTTAGGATTTTTCTGCCAATCATTTTAATAGCAGCTATATGATATAGTCGTCTGATTTTCATAAAATTCCAACCGAACCTCTGAAATAATACAAAATGGCCATGTCTCAAAGTAGATGGGAACCAGTTTGAAAAACATAGAAACTATAATTTTTTTCTAAAGTGTTTTCGATCGTTCCTGCGATAGCCCCTGCCCTTTTCTACGCAAACTAGTCCCTCAGTTTTTAAGCTATCTTAATAAGACTTTGCATATAGTTTCTAACTATCCTCGCCACTTCATATATGTCGGAACGGACCGAATTGGACGAATATATTATATATCTGCCATAGAAAAGATTGGAATTAAAGTAAATAAATTATAACTTCGCTGATTTTCATCATACATATTTTCATCTACTTTAAGATATGGCCATTTTGTATTTTTTTATAGTTTCGGATTTTATAGTTTGAAAATCTGCTGCTAGAGGATTGATTGATGGAAGTAGAGCAAAATCTTAAGTTGTGAATGTAAAACTGTAACGAAAGTTAATAACTTTCATTTACTAACCAATTACATATTGTATTTACAGTTCCAAAATAATTTTTTTTTTTTATTTAACTTTTGTTTGTTCTTTTTATGTGAAGTTTTTTCGCTTATTATAACCTTTTGTTTATGTTTAAAATTTTACAAAAAAAAAACTATAGAAATCTTTATACTAAACCATTTAATAACAATAATGCTTCGGTTAAGTTTATTTTACGTAGGTCATGAAACATTAAGTAGAGTCCTGCTATATCTTAAATCCCCATCCCCAAATAATGTACAACAATATCTTCTTTTGCATTTAATTTTAATTTCTGCACATATAGTATACATTCATACATACTAATTCATAATTTGTTTCATGTTCTATGGCTTTCTGCTTCTTTGGTTGCTGTACCTGCACCTTACACTTTTCCCTTTAAGGATGTTACATTTGCTTATTGGCGGTTCTTTTTCTCGTAGTTATATGGCCATACCTAACATTATGGTTCCGGTTATTTTATTATTATTTTTTTTATTAGACGTCGTAATTTTCTGGGTGACTTTCCGGTTCAAGGAGCAAGCGCTTACATTAATGAAATATTTTAAATTGTTCGTTAAATTTGTTTAAAAATGAGAATTTTAAGTCGACTTTCACTCTAAGGACCATCATTGTGAAGTGTTTATGGGTTAGTTTGTTATCTCAAAATAATCTAAAATGTCATAAGGTCCAAATTGACTTTTATGATTACAAAAGAAAGTTTATTATACTTTAATTTTTATTTCTTTGAACTCGTTCCAAATTGATTTTGACAGCTAAGATAAGCTCATTTTCAAAAAACAGGGCACAACAACAACCAAAAATAAGAGCTGGTTCTTTAGCATTTATGTAATTTATTAGTTAATAACCCCGTTCAAGGCTTGCTTCTAGGACGCGGGCACCAGTACCTAATACTTTTTGAACTTTGTGGACTTATGATTGGAATTAGTTAAGCAGAAACACGCTCCCATGCATACTTGTACATTTATATTTGGGTATTTAGCTGTCTGACATGGCTTGTGTCTAGTGGACGCTTACATCGTTGGATATATATCTAATTGGTTTTCGATTTCGTTTTTGGTTTTCTCTGACAAATCGGACGCCTGCCGTCTTCGCATTAGGTTTCTTGTTTGGCTCCTTATTACATTACGTGTTACATTGGTTTGTGTATTTCGTTAACGATATGTTTGGAATACAAACTTTATAATACCCTGGCTATGATTTTGGGATAGCTGTATTGCTGAGCACTTGGGCGATGGTTATGCCACCTGAAGCCTGGGGAACAGGTCGGACAGTCGGAAGGAATAAGCGGGTAGCTGCAGAGTGGATGAAACATCCGAAAAACGTACTGGGGAATCTGGGGATAAGCGATAACAGAGGAAAGTCCTAGGGGAATTTACAGGTACACAGACAACTTCGTTTAAAAGAACAACAATAAGTCATGTTCTGAGCTGAGAAGAGGACTTTCGTTGGCCAATTGATGGTTTCCATACGGGATTCATGCATCATATTCCTAATTTCGTAGGGAACTGAGTCAGAACATGACCCCCTTTAGAGTTTCGGTTTTGGGCGCGGTTTTAGTTCTCTTAGTTTTTCTAGTGGCACATTTAAAAGATAGCTTTGGGCACGCCTTTCTCGTTCCCGTCCTACGTAATACCCTTTCACTCTAGCACACACATGGCACAGACACCCAGCCATTCGCACTCACACTCGCGCATTGAAACTAGACATGTACATGACCTGGCGGCTAACTAAGTAAGATCGAAACTAACTCCCATTATTCTATTGGCCTAGCTTAGCCGGACTGAGCACCAGTTCAGGCTCGAGTTTGCTTGACGACGCCGCTGTCCCTATCGCTGAGGGCGGTGCCTGCAGCCTGCCGCCACGCCCCATCGTCGATCCGGCGGATGAGGGATGCGACTTGTGCTCCAGTTGTGTGCTGAACGACGCCGTGGACAGGCCGGACGCCGTGGCTGGTCGCAGCGCCGGCATGGGTTGCATTAAGCTCAGACTCAGACTCTTGGCTCCGCTGGTTTCCGGCACCTGGCCGGGAATGCTGGCCGCCGCCATTGTGGTGGTGGCCATCGTCGGCGGCGCCGGAAGCGGCAGCAGACTGATCGTTGTGGTGGTGGGCGGCATGGCGGCAGTGGCGCCCACCTTGCTGATGGGCATCGCGTACGCGGAGCTGCTCATGGACATGCCCAGCGGTCCGCGCACTGTTGCCGATGCGGAGTACGTGTGCGGCAGGGCCGGGGGCAGGTCGTAGCTGATGGGGTGCGACTGCGACGTGGGCAGCCGCGCCGTGATGGTGGGCGAAGTCGTCGTTGTAGTCGTCGATGGCGACGTCGACGTTGTCGATGTCGTAGTCGTTGTCGTCTTGAGCGCTCCCGTGGACAGGCCCGTCCGCGTGGGATATCTGGGTATCGCTCCTGTGCTGCAGCTGCCTGGTATCACAGCTGGAGCTGCAGCAGATGTCGCTGTGGCACTGCTGCCGGCATCTATCAGGGATGTTTCCTCCTCGACCACGACGCCGTCCAGCGAGTCCCTGATTGTGGAAGAGGAGGACAGCGACTGCGACTTGGAGATATGCTGCGGCTTCTGCTGCTGCTGCGAGCGTTGTTGTTGCAGGGTCACTCGCTGCCTCACCAGCTTGCTGTCGGGCTTCTCGTCTACGGTACTCAGTGTGGTGGCTCTCGTTACTCTCGAAGGTGCACTTGCTCCTGCTCCTGCTGATGTCGGGTCTTTGGTGGTACTAATCGTTACGGCAGTTGTGGCTGTTGTAGGTTTGGCAATCTGCTGCTGCTCCTCTTGGTCATGCTCCTCGTCGCTCATCTCGCAGGCATTGAGAGCTGTCTGCAGTTTCTTCATCTCCAGCGGAGCATCTGATCGGAAAATGGGAGCTGTTAGTTAGTATTCAAGTAGTATTTTGGGCAAATTTTGAGTTTTATATATAAACTTAGTACTATGCTTGCTTTTACCACCGCTTTCCGGCTCATTGATGATCGGTACTACGCGATTAATGGCAGTCTTCTGCTCATTCTGCATAAACAATGATGTGGTGGCAATTTGACGGAGTGCCTCCATTCCCTCGTTGAGCATTTTGCTCTGGCTCCGTTTGTGCGCTATTGGATATTTGGCCTACATAAAATATAGATAGAGATGGGTTTGGTGGAAACTTGTAAGATAGGTATAGTAGATATCATTATGTTTTATGATCTTTATGTATTTCAAACTAACTTATTTAGCGCTGAACCTTTAATGTTGTCAGCTCTATTTGAGTAATGGTCTACACAGCAGTATACAATGTCAGTAAATTTCTGTGGAGGGCCTCTGGCGTCACATCCACAATATAACCGTTAGAATGCCTTCGGCAAAGGTTAAAATTAAAGCCTGAACCAGGAATGTCACATTGTCATAACCCCTATTTAGACTATTAGAAACATTGTCGCTCAAAAACCAAGAATCATTACTTTGTTTAGCTTCAGAATAAATATTTTTATTAGCATATATGACTCTTTACCGCCTTCCTAAATACATTAATCTTTATTCAGAGGGACAGACATTAGATTTAATTGCATTTAATTTAATATTTAAAAGAGGTAAGTTAAGGTCAGAGTATAGGTATCTAGATTTGAGGAATCGGGGACCTGTTTTTAGACGAATTAAACCTCTAAGAAAATACATAGACAGCCTACTATTTTGATTTTTAGATCTCTGTGCTTATCGAAAAACATTAATTTACCCAATTTAATTTGAGCGAATAATTTTAACTTTTACTACCGACATACTTAGTTTAGAGAACCATAACCTTAAGATGCTTGAAAACTTTATAACAAATCGCACCTGAATGCTGGGTCCCCTCGCTATGGACACCCTCTTGCTTTCGTTCCTCAGCAGCGAGGTGGTGTGATCCGCATCGATTTTGTTGAAGTTTTTCTTGCGCGTCTTCTTGCTGGATGAGATGCAGTGCGATGGGCAGATGCAGAAGAGGATGCGTAAAATGCAACAGATCAGACCCAATCCTGCAGAGAAACGATTTCTTAGTACAGAAGAATACTGGGAGGTTCAGTCAACAGTTTTATTGCCTATGAGAGAGGGCCCTATAAGTCTTAGTTCCACGGTTTTGAAGCCTTTCTCCCCGGTGCCCACGAATGCGATGACCAAGCCCAGCGCCACCGTGCCCAGGCCCACGTAGAGAAAGGCGTTCGCAAAGGTGCTGGGACCGCGTAGAACGCCCAGGAAATCCTCGTCGTCCGAAGAGCCGCCCAAGGAGGCGTCTTGTATCTGCCAATGGAAGGGGATATTATCAGTAGTCAATCGAAATAAAATGGTTTTCAAAGTAATATTTAACCCAACTTTAAGGAAATCAAAGAAACTGGAATGTTTATATTCCTAGAATGTTAAATATTGGAGGGTTTGCATTAATGTTCTGAAATATTCAAATGGTTTTCTAAATTCCCTAAAAATTGGATTTGAAAAAGAATCTTAAAAAAGTAATAGATGTTGCGTTACGTTTTAGGAACAAAGCGTTTCTGCCTTTTAAGAGTTGGGTTCCTATGGAGGCTTCAAGGCCCTTACTTTGTTCAATGAATAGTTTTGAAAGTCGCAGCTAAAAGTAAAAAATGTACATTCTGGGCTGCTACTGCTACGTATAAACTTTCTGCCTGCTCCGCCGGACAGAGAATGCGCTGGACACTTGGAAATGGTGCATGAAAGAGTGGTGAGGCGGTGACGGTGATGGGGGGTAGAGAGGTACAGGTACAGGTGAAGTTGAAGTTGAAGGTGAGAGGCCGCTGGGCCAGAGATACAGGTTTGTACAAGCGGGAGACATGTCCTGCGAGGTTCCTACGTGGTGGCACTTACTCGGTTGCGCTTCACCCAGCGTCGGTGGCAGGTGGCCTGCTGCTGCTGCTGATCCTGGACGCTGCAGCGTCGGCCGCGCTCCAGCCAGGCGGCCCGTCCCTGGGCGCACTGTTGGTCGGGTCGGTTCGGTTCGGGTTGGGTCGGGATCGGAATCGGAATCGGATTCAGGATCGATACCGAGTGACAACGACGAGATGATAGCGCGGAGACCAACACCAAGCGACGACGACAACAACACACAGTGGTCGCGGTTGCGGTGGGTTTGATTGTTTTGCGGTGACGGTGGGGCAGATGCATAGAAAATATATACAGTTAAGTGATTAGTTGGGCTGTGTGAGATCGTCTCTCGTTTGCGGGTAGGGGTACACGTATTTTAAGATCTTAAGTTTTCAAAAGCATACAATACAACTCATCACAAGAGTAACGTCTAGTGTAAAGCAATCAAATTTCGTTTTTAACTGAATACTGAATTTACCGCTGGCTCCGGGAACCGGTATTCTAGCCATCAATTACAACATCAATGGGAAACATAATTGGCATCCAATCGGGAATATAAGTTGGTTAGGTAAAGGCATAAACACACTTCGAAGTTAAACAGTTAACAGTTAGGATAATGATATCAAATATGGTTAAACATCAAGTAAGAGGGAAAGATATATATAGAGGGGCAGATAGAATTGGGAGCGGGAATATGGAACATCAACTGAAAAACAAGAACACTGAAGGGAGTTAAGCAGAAAGAGAGCACACTTCAAGACACAAGTCAAAAGTATTCGTTTATTTTATTCCCAACAATATCACTCGGCATGCCTCAGTTGAAAGATTAAAAAATTGCAGCATAGCAAATCACTTGTTTAGCGCAGCCACATGCAGTAATAAAATAAATCCAGTATCGGTATATTTATAAAGTATATGTTCGATTTATGACTTCAAAAGGAACACCCCTCGACTTTGGAAAATCCTGAGCATTCAAGCCGTAGACATGACCCCCCCCCCCACGACCCTTTTATTGAACTCCTAAGAACGATATTTAGATGAATAACTAACTATTCATTTCCTTTGATTGTCATATAGTATATTTTAAGATTCAAATCCTACTATTTAAGATTGTAATTTAAAACTTTAAATCGATACTGAATCTGTTATACTTTAAAATTGTTTTTTAGCAGCCACCCCAGGATAATGTTCTGTAACATACATCTATTTCTTTTCCTTTACTCGACAAAATCAGGTCTAATATCAATTAAAAATTTGACAAAATTTACTGCTTGTATCGCGGGATACATTTATACTAAAAAATATGTCTAATCGTTACAGCATTATCCTAAAACAATGTTATAAAGTCAGTGTTATTAGTACCATTTCTATATCAGTTAGGCAATTGTGGTACACTATTTTGTAATTACAGTAGCTTGCAGCTAATAAAAGACTAAGTTTTTTCCGGCTGATTGTGAGTCCCTAAAAATGTTTCTAAGCACCGTTTTGTAGGTTTTTGCCAAAATAATACGTACAATTTAATTAAATGCTAAGAATCACGAAAATCATATTTAAACCAAATGGATTGATTTTGAATCGAAACTGCAAGGGTATACAAACTTCGTCCTTCAGCTTTTTCTTCCTATTTTATAGTTTCATTTAATTTTGAACGTTTGCGGAATAATTACAAAAAAGCCCTTCGTCGGATAGGTGTCTAGCACTGCATATATAAAAATTGGGTTAATATATTATCCAAAACGGTTGTTTGTACAATTTTCAGCAGTTTTATAAAGACCAAACATTTTGCGTTAAAGTACTAAATTTTATAAACCTGAAAGCCTTAGAATTAGAATTTCCGTCCGTGGGTATACATATAAAACTAGAAAATATATATTCTGTTAAAAGAATTTTAAATATTAAAATGTAGTTAGTACATTTTCCATTGTAAGCTCCACTTAAGCCCTTTAAAAGGTCGTAGCATTACAAATCAGTAGATTTCCCCATTTGCCAAGTTGACAATGTCCAAAGCGACGTGTCGTATACTTCATGTTGGCTCACTTTTATTTGCCTTTTTAGAGAAAACTTCGTTCGTTTCTGCCCGACTTGCCGCAAAGCAAACAAACACAAGTCAATGTCAGTTCAAGTTGCACAGACACAGGGGCACCGCGATGCCCCACGCAAACAGGTGCACACCCACAGCCCCATTTGCATACACACGAGGACTGGCCAGCACGTAGACAGGCTAATGAGTGACTCGACTTGGCTCGACCCGGCAAAGGCGGTGCGGAGGGTTCTGGGTTCCGGGAGGCCCGATTCCGATTCGGGTTGCGGAGCCATCCAGCTCCGTAGAGCTGCGACTATAAACAAGGCAATGCCACTAAGCCAGCTACTAAATATGCTGCGTGTCAGTAATAAGGCAAATAAAGCGACAAGCACACACACATATACCCGCTGGGTGGCCTATATACCGGGGAGGAAGGAAATCCAACAGATATATATGACGGTATAGTCGGCGTATATAAGTGAACATGATGGACTCTGTATGTAGGGCCACGTTTTCTGGTTTCGTTCGCTTTTCGTGTGCAAAATCGCAGTCACACAAAGCAAGGACCAGAAAGGACGAGGGGAAGCGGGTAGGAAGTATCGATCGGCTGCTCCACATAACTGAAACTGTAACTGTTGTCCTGCCCTTGACTTAATGTAGGTGTAATCAAAAATTTGCGACGCTGATTGACGGAGAGCCAGGCGTCTCGTCCACCGAAGGCCGCCAGAGAGTCGAGAGTGGCAAAGTTACACGTGGAGCAGCGGCTCCACTGGGAGGCTCTCGAAACATTTCGTTGGCTCTCCACCAAAGGTCAGGTGTTTTGCTAAGTGGTGGAGTTTCTCTAGATCATTGGGGGTAATATGGGTTGAAAAACATGCTGATTTCACCTGATATTAAACGACCAACTGAGAGTTTTCTTGTATAACTTGGAAACAAAAAAGGTAAGTAAGGCATAATAAGAGGTTATATATGGTATAATTATCTTACGGCATACCTATGTGTACTTATTTTTTAAAAAGATTAAATGATAACTCTTACTTAAACAGATTAATAATAATAATCCCTGATTAATTAAAGTTGCTTATTTAAAATCTTCTTAATAAAGAGAGTCAAGAACAAAATCTTTTAAAAAAAAACTTTCAAAGATACAAATTATTCTGCATCACCTTGAAAACCCAAGGTTTTCAGAGGGTAGAGAATGTCTTAATGTAAGGGATTTCTGGGCAATTGCTGTTGAAATATCTAAATATATGTCTATAAATAAGCAACTTCGTTTTTTCTAGATAAATATTCACAACTTTCTCTGACACTGACGATTGGCTAATTCTGCATACTAGAAAGTTGGAAAATATTTGCCATTTAATTTAATGGAAATATTTTTGCGAATACGCACACGCCAGGTGTTCATTAAACTTTCACCTTTTGCCATTGTTGAATATTTCGCAGACTTTTCCGCCGGGCAAGCCGATATCTATGGCCAATCGATGAACTCGCTATTTATAAGAGCGTTGGCACCCCTGCTCTTCTCACGTGGCAAACCAGGGGCCTAACCTTTGCCAATAGTAAAACTCACGCAATGCGAGCAAGCGAACAACAAATAGGAAAATAGAAATGTTGTAAAAATTACAACAAAGCGTCGGAAATGCTCTCAATCGGGTCTGGCGCATGGAGGCGACAAAACGCTAATGAACACAGGACACGGAAGCCAATGCAAGGAAGTAAGTAAGCCGCAAGGCTGTTCTCCGATTTCGGCCCAGAAAAGTAAGCCAAATATGCTTCTTTAATGGGAAATCGAATGAAGCCTGCAAACGAGGCAGCGTATGTGAGTGTAACAGGGCCGAGAGAAGAGCAACTCCGATATGCTCATTGTAATATTTTTTACCTCAACACTGTAACCATGGTTAATAATGTCGCTGGCGCAATAATTCCCATTTAATTAACGATAATTACGGCGTAAACCCCCTTTCGGCAGAGTGGCTCTGGGCTTTGTTAGGATTCGGCCTTTTCCATTGTGATAATCGCCATTGATTTCGGTTTTCATTGTGTAACAATAAATTGTTTTGCCGCAATTGGCCAGCGGCGTCGAAAATTAACATGTTCTCGTCGACGATTTCCCAGAGGCCAGTCGGAGAAATAGGCTATTATCGACAGCCATTTATTCGGGCTCATTAATTGTTTGAGAACTGATTGTTTTGTGTTTGCCCAAGTGCTATATGAGTTTTGTTTTTTCTGCCTAGGGTTAACAGTTTGAAAATGTGTTGAAACAAGTAAGCCGTATTTATAGATAGGAATCGAGTGTTTATTTCTTCCTTGCCGTACAAACTTGATTTATTTTATTCGGTCAGCTGGCTTTATCAATCGATTAAAATTATATTCTATTCCCAAGTCTTGGCTTTTTGCAGCACTCTGAAATTTTGAGCTCGCATCTTGATCTTTCCGCAAGCAATTGAAAACAAATCTGTGGAGTTCCCTTCAGCATACATGGCCAAGGAGGCAGATGGCAATGGACCAGTGATTTGGCCCGTGTACAACCTGATTATGCAGCTGCAGGAGAACGACTACAGATGCGCAGCATCAAAGGCGAAATGCACTTGCGAAATCAACACCAAGGATGGCAGGGTAGTCCTGGCACTCGGCGTTCGGACAGGTGGGCCGAGAGCCAAGGAGCTTGGCCAGCCAAGTAAGAGGTGCGCAGGCTAATGAAAAATGCAGGAGCAGCCGCAGCTGGAGCTGACACACGACCTGGTCGTAAAGAACGGAGGGGAAGCTAATGCTGTGCTGTGGTTAGACAATGCAGCAGCAAGCAAAAATTGAGGGCCAGGGCCAGGGACAACCCAGGGACAGGGGCAGGGGCAGGCGCAAAGACATTACAGGCAATTTCACTAATCGACAGTGAGAGGACACCCTGTTTGGCCCCGCCAGCTTTGTATCCCTTTGCACGCCAGTCCAGCAAGATTTTTCTGTTTCCGGCTGCTCTTCGTAGCCCGGGGGCAGCCAGGCTCAAGGTACTCCACGGCCGATGCGGCATGGCCAGCACACGCTGGTCCCGAAACTGGCACATGGCCAGGGCCACGGGGCGAATGTGAAACGGCTTTGCAGTACATCTTTGGTACACAAATCAGCCTTAAACGGTCGGGCCGAAGAAGTTCATTAGGCCAACGGGCCTACTCATCTTTGGACACTTTCTCAAAAAACCGCAGCTTGAAAACCCAAACGGCGATAGGACAATATACGACTATATAGCGTTCGATTTATGCATCCAACTTCTGCGCATGTACTCTGCCTTATTTCCCTGGTATTTTCATATTTCCTTATTTGCATAATAATTTCATAATTGAAAAGATAAAACCACTGAGTATTTTATCTTAGTACCAACCGGAGATCTGGAGGGTAGCATTTTTTACCACTCTACTCACTGTTAACTACACCTGGGTGCCAGTGCCACTCACAACCGAGCATCAATGTAAAAGACAAGAACCCACACAAAGTCTTCTGTGCGTTGCAAGTACTCTGTGTGCTAAGCACCCGATCAATACAGTACTTTTTGTCGGCGGCTGGCGATCACACATGCACTCAAAACTAATACCACAGCAGGCAAACAGTAGGATAAGCATCCGGACAAAAAATAGGTTGTGCGGTAAAACACACCTTTATGACCTGGCTGTCTCGACGACACTCGGACTTAGACAACCGGGTGCTTATGAATTGACCATCTTCTTTGTTTTGTACTTAAACACATGTTAGTGATCGGATTCAGTCGATCCTTAATATCTAAGAAAAAGGTCAAAAACGTCAGATTTTATAAAAAAAAAAAACAAAAAAAAACAAAACACAAATGTCATATATGTATAAAATAAGCCTATGAATATATATTTTAGATATATTAAGAAAAGAAATAAGTGTCATTTTATGAAATAATGTTTACCACAATTCAAATTATGTAAACATAACTATACTTAATACTCCTCCGTAACTTAGCATTATAA
>JAEIIJ010007988.1:0-13844 GCA_018904815.1 Drosophila ogumai | reverse complement strand
TTCAGTTAAATTATTATTATAAACTTAATTCACACTAAAAGTAAATCATTATTTATAATAATTACAGTGTCATACCTTCACAAAACATCTTTATTTGCATTGCCAAAAAATAGTGCCTAAGGGTTAACACAGAGACATACGACGAAATTGACCTGAGGTCCTTTTCCCCCGAGTTTTTTTCCGCCCCTGGCTTTGTTAACCCCTTTTCGCTCTACAAATACAATTTGCAATTGTTCGCGAAACGGCGCAAAGGGGTTAAGCCGGGTAAATTTCGTTGACCGTTTTACCTCGAAACTACCAGGAATTGCGTTTTACAGTCGTTTTTTGTGGCCCTTCTGTGATTTTTGTGCGTTTTTTGTGTGTTTCTTTATTATTGTATTTTTTGGGTGGGTTAGTTTTTTGGGATAGGTCAACTCTTTACTTAGAACTTGACCCAGTATATTTAGGTTTGTAGGTTTCTAGTGCAGTTCGATTCGGGTTTTCTGCCTTAGTTTTATTTTTATTTATTTTTTTGCCTTTCGCGGAAGCGAATCCTTTTTTCTAAGTTCTTTTTAATGTCTTGCAATGGATTTTTCGAAGGAGAATTTTTGTCAGTCACTGCGTTTTGACTTTGCATTTGTTGGGTTTGACTTTATGGCCAGGTTTTCAGTCAAGGACTAAGGGAACTAACAGGGTTTACCGACTGACCTGAAGCACAAAATAGGGGTTATTTGAAGTCCTTTTGAAATACATACAATATTGTTGATTTTTTACTATGAAACTCGATTTATTTTATATTATATTATAAATATTTAAATAATGATAAATTATTGAAGACTGGAGTTTCTTCCTTGTTTCACATCCAAATCACATAATTTTCGAATAAAAATCCATATTCAATGGCATTTATTTATTTTGCTTCCTATGCAATTTACCTTCATCTTAAAAAAAACAAAACAAAAAAAATCAAAACAGTGGCGAAAAAAGATAAGGGAATTGAAATTTGCTCAACTTAGGTGCGCATCATTTAACTTTCGGCAGAAACGAGCCGAGTGGATTACACACATGAAGGGACATTTAAGGATGCTCTGTCTCTGTATCTGGATGCTTCGAAAAAAAATACAAGGAGTCGGGGCAAATTGGTAACAAGGAGTAATCGAAACCCGTCAAAATGGCAAACACAACAATGCAACTTAGGCCAAGGAAACGGGCTGAAAAGAAGAAAAAGGTCCTAAGCACATTACTGCACGATCGCAATCTGGCAACAAGAAGTAAGATACACATGTGTACACTGCAAAAAAAAACACACACATAAATATAAATAAATAAGAATAGCCTAAAAGATACAAATATAACGGGAAAGTCTTTTGATTTTTAAAATTGAATTTTCTTTAAATCATTAGTCTTCGTTTTTCTCAGTGTACACACACATATCCTGAGGATCAGCTGCCTGCCTTTCTCGAAAGATAATGCCTGCTGACAGATTATTATTAGCGTAACATTAACGTCAAATTACGCATCTATTTTGCGCACTTTATCTCGATCTCCGAGAGATACTATATCTATATGTATGCCAAATATCCCATAAAAAGCGGTGCAACATCAAAACGGGGGATTAGAGCCCGGGATTACTGGACCATGTGTGTTTATGTATGTTTTTTTTTCTGGGAGTTTTCGTAGATGGTCAGTGTATCTTAAGCGGAATGCGGGCAGGTGGAGGGATGTGTGTATCTTGCAGATACGTTAGCATTTGCTAATGAGGCATTCTCGAAAATATCTGAGAAATCTTCGTTGTGGATATGGGGGAGGGTTAATTACAAGGAGATGATGCAACTACAAGGGCTGCAAATTTCATGGGAAATGGAAAATGGGAAATGAGGGCGGGGGAAGGGTAAGCAAATACTTTGCAAATTTTTTGCAAATATTTTCTTTTCTTCCTTACACATCAAAGGGTGGATTATACAAAAATATTTACGAAAATTCAATAGTCTTCTTCTATTGTAATTCCTTTTTTTTTAGGTTAATTCTTTAGTTAAATATTAGTTAAATAGGTTTTCTCAAATGTGGTCCATGTCATTATCTATATAAATCAATTTTATTCAGCCAAAGATTTCATATTATCTCTAATTCAAACACTTTCCCTCACCCCAGTCCAAGTGTCTGAATTAATTTCCGGAAAATCGAAAAATCCAACCACCTGGCACAACTCCCACAAGTGGAAACTACTTTCGGTTGAAGGGAAATGCGTGATAATAATTAAAAGATTTCGAATGCAAACAGCGCAAATGGAATGAAAACAAAGTCGCGCACAGGCCTACAACTAAATAGGAAAAGCAAATTTTCCACCCTGCCACGCCCACACTTAACCCACTGTCGCCAGCGACTTGAAATGCACAAATGTTTGTCTGTTTGCCTGTCTATTTGTTTGTTTGTTTGTCGTTTGTCGATTGAGACGGCTTTGATTTGCGCTGAGCTGATTTTGATGGGTGGGCACCCGCGGTACAGAGTGGGGTGTTGGCAGGGGAAGGCGGTTTTTCCGGGTGGGGAGGGGTATTCTCCGACGGGGCGATGCCAAGGCGGTTTGTTGCGACAAGTGCGCTGGTGTTTGCAGAGCCGTTGTGTGCATAAGCGACGGAGATTATTGACACAGCGCCAGCTTCGGTACAGTGAGCACTGACAATATTGCAGCCAACAGCTTTAAAAATATACATATGTTTATTTAAATGATTATGCCAAAGAAAATATATATAAGATTATCTGCAAAGTTTAATTAAAATAGCTTTCAAAATGAGAGACTTGTTAGCGTAAAAACGGACATGGCTAGATTGACACGGCTGTTGATGGTGCATCTAAAAGCTGTAAATAATATAATAATACCGCGTTGTTGCGTCTTTGCAAATCGAACTGTGGAGGTGGAGAGTGTGTGTTGCCAAAAGGTAAAGTCCGGGGAATCTCCAAAGGCCGCCACCCCCGCACCTATCGAAAAACCCTTTCCGTGCGGTCGTGCGTGAAATTTAATCAAAGCAAGACTTAACCCCCTGAAGCACCCTGTAACCCCCGAGAAACCGATGTGAGCCATCAATGTGGCCAACAGTTTTCGGTGTCGTGTCCCAAAAGTAGACGACATACAAACAAGCGGAAATGTTGCACATTTGTAACTTTAGCACACTTTTCCGGGTGCGGGGGAAAAGTGGGGGGAAAACGAACCGAAAGTTTACCATCCACACCAAGTGCAAATTTCTGTCAATTGTTGTAAATGGAGTTTCCTTTTTCCTCTGTTTTGGCAATTTGTCCAACAAAGTGTGGCGTTTTTTTTTAATTCTGGACGAAAAAGTTACTTAACCCCACAGTGGTTGTTTCAAATAAGCCACATTTGGAGAAATACTTATTTTTTATGGTTAAAAACATATAAAATTGAAATATTTTTAAATATTGTGTCGTCTGGAATGTATTATTTAAATTTTTTATTTTTTACAAACGTCAAAATAACATTTAGTTTATTGAGGCTCCACTAAATATCGATCATTTGCGAAACCCCACTAGTTCTTTCATCAATTTTCAATTTTGGCGCGCCCTTTCTCGCAGTGTTGCTTTTACGTACTGCGCAGCCCTGGACAAAACCAGGGCAATTTTCGATACTTCGCCTTTTGGCGATAAAGAAGAAGAGGCGAAAACAAAACAGCTGAAGCGCAACAACAACAAAGGAGAAGAAACGGAAGAAGAAGAAACGGCAGACAGGCAAAAGTAAAAAGTAAAGCAGAGCAAAAGCAATCGCGCGTTTATTTATAAATCGGCCCACGAACACGAAAGCAGAAAACAAAAAAGCTGGGCCGATAGCAACAACAACAACAAGTGACCATTGTCTTGCACCCGGCAACGTTATCTCCCTCCCGCTCTCCCGCAGGCCTTTTTTCCCTCTAGCTCGCGCGCTCTCCCCGTTTGTTTTCATCGAAAGATTCGCGGTCGCCGTCACGTGGAGCGCAAGCAGCGACGCTGGCAGCGGCACCGACGCTAGCGCAGTTTCGCTTTTAATCGTCACTTTTATTTGCGGTCTACTTTGTGCTTTGGCATCTTTCTGTCACATACAGTGGGTCGAAACCGGCCTTGAACAAATCAAACGCGCGGCCAAAATATAAGTTTTCATTCAACAGTTGTGCATGTGGTCATGGAATTTAAAGTTTAAAGAAATCAAATTCTTTGTCGTTTTTTTTAAATTAAAAAATTAATCAAAACAAATTTCTTTCGTCTAACATGGCTAGAAAGATTCGCCATTTGATGCTGGTAAAGAATAGAATTTGTACCTTATAGGGTCGGAAATGACTCCTTTACGTCGTTAAGCCAACTTCTGTATTGCTTGTACTACTTGAGTGTACTTGTATTGCTTGAGCGTCTTCGCAATAACAACGACCTTCGCTGAATTTTTCCGTCTTTCCACTCCTTTCGTTCCACTGTAAGCACACATGTGCCTGCCAAGCTGAGCATGATGACTCTTCAAATTTCTCGCCAAAACTGGGCTCTCTTGCTTTCGCGCTCTCTCGTTCTGGCGAGATCTGCCTCTCTGGCGCTTTGTTCTCTGCCCACCCGCAAACTTGCGGTTAATAAAAAACAACGATGGGGGCGGGCGTCGTCGTCTGCGGTCGCTGCTCTTCTCTCTGGCTCCGGCGACCACATGATAAAAGGCCATCGAGTTGCGCCGCTGCCAACGTCGCTGCCTTCGTGGGGCCCGCCGCCGTCGACGTCGCATCAGTTGAAAGCGTCGCTTTGTGGAGCTAGCTAGCGTTTTTATTTATATATTTTTTGTATTTGCTATTTGTAATTCGCAATTCGGAAATTGCAATTCGTAATCCGCGGTTTTACCTTTCGCCTCAAGAACTTGCCGCTCTCTCTCTCTTCTCGCTCTGCCGCTCTCTACTGCTCTCTATCGCAGATTCGCCTCTGCTGCTTATTCTTGCTCTGCTTCTTCTACGGCTTGTTCGGCGTGGCTGTTCTGCTTCTTCGTAATCGTCTCTTTCATTTGTTGTTGACGTCGCGTTGTTTTTGTGCCCTGCATTATTTTAATATTTATACCGATCTTAACATTCTTTTATGGTTCTGTTTTATTTTTTTTGTAGTTGTTTCAAATATGTGATATAATTTGTTAAGTATTTATTTATAAAACACGCGGCGAGATTGCTGCACGAAAAGGAAAGCAACAGCAACAAAGAGCACAGAGGAAAGCAACAACACGCAAACCGCAAAAACCACCACAAAAAAAAAGCGTCAACAATCGGAGGCGAAAGGAGCTGCAAAGAGGAAATCAAATGAGAACACCGAGCAGAGAAGAATGAAACTTAAAATACAAAGCAAAGGAGGAATAACGATAAAAGACAAAAAGCACAAGCAATAACAACAAACCAAAGCAAATAATTGGCAAAAAAATTATCTAGAAACTACAAATAATTATCAAGCAATAAACCCTCACAGACAAATACTAAATTTTACAGAAATTCAAAAATAGTCAAAGAAATTTATATTCAACGCCAAAAATATAAAAAAATGCATAGATAGGGTTTAAATATATTTTTTTACATATAAAATTGAACGACAATAAAATGGAAACTTAAAAAATAATTATGCGAAGCACGAACATTTTGGAGCCGAATTTAAAAGTTTAATACTGAAAAGCGGAACCTGCTATAAAAACAAAGTAAAATCAACAGAAATACAGAAATAAAAACCTTGAAACAAAAGAACCAAATAAAGGACTCTCCGAAAAGGGTTTTATATTCCCGGAAAACAACACAATAAAAGCTCAAAGATCTGCTGAGAACCTTAAAAATAATTCAAAACAAGAAGTACGAAACAAATACAAGAACAATGACTGGATAACCACCACATAAGTATAAGCAAAAAGGAAATTTTATTCAACAAAAGACAACTACAGGATCCTCTTGGAAATTACTGTCTGAAAACTGGCTAACGAATATTGAAAGAAAACAGAAGATCTCCTCTGAGGAAATCCAAGATTTTAGCTCCAAAGCTCAGTGCGAGCGTGATCTACAGGGACACAGTCCGGAGCCAGTGCAAATCTCTTAATACACTAAGCAAAAACAGCCTCAAAATCGCCGATTTAATAATCCTGCACACTCCGTATCCATACTACTCCTGTCCCGCATCCTTGCAGCCCCCAAAAATGGTATACTCGACGAACATCCTGCTGGCCATTGTCACGATCCTGACGGCGGTATTCATATGGTCGCGCCGCACCTACGTTTATTGGCAGCGCCGTCGCGTAAAGTTCGTCCAGCCGACGCACTTGCTCGGCAACCTGACCCGCGTCCTGCGCCTGGAGGAGTCCTTTGCCCTGCAGCTGCGTCGCTTCTATTTCGACGAGCGCTTCCGCAACGAGCCGGTGGTGGGCATCTACCTGTTCCACCAACCGGCCTTGCTTATCCGGGACCTTGAGCTGGTGCGCACCGTTCTCGTCGAGGACTTTGTCAGCTTCTCGAACAGGTTCGCCAAGTGCGACGGCCGGAGCGACAAGATGGGTGCCCTCTCCCTCTTCCTGGCCAAGCAGCCTGAGTGGCGCGAGATCCGCACCCGGTTGGCACCCGCCTTTGCCGGCGCCAAGCTCAAACAGATGTTCTCGCTTATGGAGGAGGTGAGTCATGACTCATGAGTAAGTTTTTTTGAACGACCTCAGATGTTGGGTTAACACGGCACCATAATTCCTACACTGCGAGTTCCGGGGAGCACATAAATCGCAGTAAATTATATCTATATTTAAAAAAAAAATCATTTATTTTTTTCATACACCTTATCTTTGACGTATTCATATAGTATTTGGATCTTTATTCAGAGCCTATATCTGATTTCCAAAATTTTTTCCTAATTAGAAACATTTTTAACAATATTTTTAAGTGTTCAAGTTGGGCATAAAATTAGACCCACCTGTGGTCAGGATAATTTATTTTATTTTTTTTATTTTCAAATTTACTCAGAACAGACCTTATTTTTCTCTGTGTAGTATCAAGGGAAAGATGGCTTGTGCCTGAGTCTGATAAAAGGTATCTTTAAACTGCGCGTGTTTCTATTCGCGGCTTATCAAAGTGGCCAATATTTTTCTACCAAAGGTCTTCTTATCAAAGATCAAAACTATGGTACCATTCTTTCCCCGAAACACTTTTATAAGTGTATATACATATAGTTTAACGATAACTTTTTGGCAGTGTTGAAATGCAAATCAATTGGTATAAAATAAGGCACCAAACACAAAAACAACAAAATTGAAAATCGGAAATGACTAATCATTTTGATAATGCAAATTCGTTGAAATGAAATGTTTGTGGAGGTTACCCTCTTAATAAATGCAAAGCAAACAGGAAATTGTGCTTTTATCAGGGATATAAAATGGTTCAGAATTTATTATATAACTTAAAATATATGATTTTTTTGCTATTATTTAGATTGGATGCGATTTGGAGTGGTATCTGAAGCGTCTGACCCGCGATCTTCGACGCGGAGACGCCGAGAGAGGGGCAATCGTAAGCATTAAGGATGTGTGCGATCTATATAACACAGATATGATCGCTAGCATTGCCTTCGGCCTGAGATCGTATAGCTTACGGAATACGCAGTCGGAAATTGGTTCACACTGTCAAGACCTATTTAGGCCAAACATGAGGAGGATAATCGATTTGTTTGTGATTTTTTACCTGCCCAAATTGGTTCCTCTGCTGAGGCCCAAACTTTTTACGGAACCGCACGCGGAATTCCTGCGCCGAGTGATCCAGCTGGTGATCGAGGAGCGAGAGCGCGGCGGTGATCTGCGCAACGATCTCATCGAGATGCTGCTGACCCTAAAGAAGGAGGCGGATCTGCAGCAAGACAAGTCGCACTTCACGCACCACCGCGACTTTCTGGCCGCTCAGGCGGCGTCCTTTGAGTTGGCCGGCATCGAGACCTGTTCTTCCAGCATGTCCTTTGCCCTCTACGAGCTGGCCAAGCAGCCGCTTATGCAGTCTCGCCTGCGTCGCGAGATTCGTGAGGCCTTCGGGGAAAACCCCAACGGTAAACTCTCCTATGAAGTGATCGCCCGGATGCAGTTCCTGGACATGGTCGTAGAGGAGACGTTGCGAAAGTATCCCATCGTACCGCTCCTGGAAAGGGAGTGTACGCCGATCAACAAGAAGCGCTTCTATTCACTGAGGCCCCACGCCGAGTGCTATGCCCGCCGGGGAATGCCGGTCTTCATATCCAATCTGGCCATTCATCACGATCCAAAGGTGAGCTTTATCCTAGGGTCATTAATTTATTTATTACACAAGTTGTTGTAAGTTATATTTCTGTTTAATCGAAATACTTTCCTCTTGCAGTACTGGCCAGATCCGGAACGCTTCGACCCGGAGCGCTTCAGTGCGGCAAATAAGGCTCTTCATGCGCCCATGTCGTACCTGCCCTTTGGGGCGGGTCCCCACAATTGCATCGGGATGCAGATAGGTCTGCTTCAGATTAAGCTTGGCCTGATCTACTTCCTGCACCAGCACCGCGTGGAGATCTGCGATCGTACCGTGGAGCGCATACGTTTCGACGCCAAGTTCGCGCTGCTGGCCAGCGAGCAACGCATTTACCTCAAGGTCGACTGTTTATAGCCATCCATAATCCGCCATCCGCCAACCGCCATCCGATATTCGATATTCGATATCTGGTATCAGCAGCATTATTTTACTAAGCGGGAGCAGAGCCCCGTCGTCATCGATTTGTAAATACTTGGGCCTGCCTCAAAATAAACTTTGCTACGGTCTATTTTTTTTTTCTAAATGCCATCTCATTGTGTTCTTATTTGTACATGGGTCTCGGAGTATGCGAAGATTTATTGTTAAACTATTAAATTACGATAACGAGGTTTGTGTACTTTCTCTCCAATGGGATCAGTGCCCCCGGCCCGCCTCCAAAAAAAGCTCTCTTTATTTTGTTTTGCTCTTCCATATGCTGCCAACTCAGCGGATTTTTATTTAATATTTATTGACAGAAGGTCGGCGGGAGCGGGCGGAGCTCAGCTGATAACTTATCAGACAGTTCTGAGGCCTTTGCCCGGTGGCCTGATCATTTCGATTCGGATTCGCATGTATTTCGGGTTCTCCGACTCGGTTCCGATGACGAGCTACGTCATCGTCATCGCCCACCGGAGAGCTTAATAAACAAAGTTCAGGTTTCTGATGGGCGTCTAGAGTTTGCATGGATTAGAGTGGACCATAGAAGCAGAGTGAGCGACAACATAAAGCTCCTAAAGCTTCTCTTAGCCTTAATATAAGATTTAAAAATTATACTTTATCCTTAAGTATTATTGAAATTTGTATTTATTACCTAAAAGACATCTCGATGAGGAAAATCAAATAGGGTTCAACCACTAGTTAAAGTTAAAGTGCAACTCGCATACAATCTTTGGATATTAAGGCGAAAAAACCGGTTGCCAATAACTAATTTGTGATAAATAAAAACTAACAGGGTTTGAAAGTCCAAGGTTTGCTAGAAATGAAATTGTCACTTGCTTATTTTCCCTTCATAAAATATATAATTTTACAAACTGTAAATAACATTGAAATACCCCTGTAAAAATTAAGATATTTGTTGTAAAATGTAAATGTTACAAATAAGGCTTTGGTAATACTCTTCTGATGATTCTTTCTCGCATGCCGGCATTGGCGGCGTTATGCAAATGCTCACACCCAGGGAAAACAAGCGGAAAACCGAAGGGTTTTTGTGATTTCCTTGGAAAAGTGCGCGAACAACTCTTTGAGGAAGAAAACGGCTTGTTTTCCCACTGCATTTGTTGTTGGCAAGTTTTTATTAGACCGCGAAAAATCAACAGTGGCTGCTTGTTCAGGGTGGTCCGTTTTTAGTTATACCCGATCTGATCCGTTGTGATCCTTTTTCTATCGAGCCGCGAGCCGCCTTCCCTTCTTGTTTTGAGGTCCTTGCGCGCACGCCGCTAAAAGGGTTTATGGCAGCCTCCCGAAAAACGTAATGTCATAAAGTTCCGACAACATATTGCAGGAAAAGGCACTCGAAATAAAAATTTCTACATTTTCAGGTGTTTTAAAGAAAATAATACAAAAAATGAAAAGATTAATTTTATAATTTACGTTACCTTATAAATTGTATGTTAATATTTTTGGAAAGGTATATACAAAATACCAAAATTTGTAGATAAATTAAAGATGTAAAAAATACATTCAAAAGAAAAAATAAATTTTATTTTATTTTATTAAATTAAAAGAATGTATAGTTTTTCCAAAATTAGTTCATATATTTTTAAGAGTCTCACCAAGGGTTTCTTTTACTATACCTCGTAAATATTTTCTCTCAGTGCATGCTCCCTGGCACAAACATTTGTTTTACCATTTGAGTGAATGAAAGGGAAAAAGTTGCACCCAGCCTCCTAACGCAGTTGCAGTTGCATTTGCAGTTGCTGTTGCCTTCTGGGAATCATTTGCGTCCTTCAACCTTCTGCGCTGACCCATCGACCTGGGCTTGGGCTAATTTACATAAACCTACGCAAACATCACAGTAACAACAAACACGGCCAGCCCGAAAGGGTGAAGCTATAGGCCAGATGTTGTAGTTGTGCACGGTGGAAAATTGAAACAGGTCTTAAGCTGAAGTTGGGGTAATGAAAAACGTTAGAAATATGCCAAAAATCATATAAATAAAAATAATAAAAATAAAGTAAATACCAAATAAACAATAACAATAAGCTAAATGAATTATTTATATTTATACACTAAAAGTTAAGACTAACATAAATATAAATATTTACATACATCAATTTTCTGTGATTATAAGACTTATAATATCTTAATTATATAAAGGACTATGCTGCAAATTAAGAATTCTAGTTCTGCAAGCTGGAGATTTTGACTTAATTAATTATTAATTGTTAATTATGTAACCTAACTATTAAGAATCGAATTTAAAATTATTAAAATTATTTATCTCTCTGTGTATTCCACTGTTTCTGGGCCTAATTAGAGCCCACACTCCCACGCACGTGTTCTTTTTTTCCGCGTCTTGGCCCTGCACTTGTCCCAGCCGTTCCCCTAATTCGGGGTTTTCGGTGTCTTCTCTTTTTTTTTCTGTTTTTTTCTTCCGATTCCTCCGAGGGTCCCCCTGACAGTTGCTGTTGTTACGGTTCACCATGACCAACGCCAACAATTACCGCCGCAATTCTATTGTCTCTCGATTTCCTGGGCCCTCTGCCGCCCCTACATATGGGTAAATACACGAGTATATATACACATATATATATATTTTTTTTATAGCTCATTTCCCACATGTCGCGGCCGTTCCCCCTTTGGAATGACACTTCGCTCTCGCCTGGTGGCGGAACCATTTTAATGAGCCCAAATTACTAAATTAAAAAAACGAGGGAAAAAAGGCGAAAATGCGAAGATCCCAGTGCACATGCACATGTCCAGTCGATGGGGCGGAAATAGCCATTAGCCGTTAACCATTATCCATTAACCATTCAGCAGTCACCAGTCACCAGTTGGCATCGATCCTCACGCGTCGATCTCCAAAGACGGAACCAATTAAGGCTGTCAAACATATTTTAAGCGCCATCGGAATTATGGTTATTAATGAGGGACCATCGTTTATGGCTCAATTCGGAGGGAACTTCGGTTCAAGAAGGGGGAAAAGGTTACCCAAATTCGTTGGGAATATCAAAAACTTGAGACTCGAAGCGAAATCCTTTATTTTATTACTTTATTAAGTTGTTAATATTAACGTTAAGCTAAAATAATTACAATATAATAATTAAGATTAGAAAAGTGTCGGAAGTTTTTCAAATAAATTGCTTAAGTCGTTGAAAACCCAATGGCAACCCTGTACCCTGATCCTGTAAGCTAATATAACTGTATTTTAGACGAAATTGCATAGGAGGCGTTGACTTTCGGTCTTGTGAAAAGCTTTCGTTTTAAACATATTTCTTCCATATTTTCATTCCAGTCCTGACTGCGCAACCAGCAGCACTTGAATTATTTATTCTTCTTTTCTTAATTTATCTTGCATTTTTTTTATAATTGTTTATTAATTGTTTTGGCTTTTTAATTTGTACAATTGACATGGCGATTCATGAGTGATTAGGCATATTTTTTGTGCTCAAAAATTATTTTGTGTTGACATTTTCGTTTATTCTTATTAAATTTTAATTTTTATTTTAATTTTATTATGATTCTTCTGTTTTTTGTTAGCTGATTCTCTAAGCCTGCAGCCGGTGCACGGTTGATGCTCTCTGCTACCAGGAATGCCAGCTTATGGGCAGGTGCCCGTATAATTGTAGTACATGTGGGTCATCTTGTAGGTCAAGATCTTTAGTTTGTCGGCATTTTTTGTTTATTTTAATTTTAATTTTTCTTTTAATTTTATTATGATTCTTCTGTTTGTTTTTCTTTTGTTTTTGCGTTTAACTTAAATGGTCATTTATTGAAATTTTATTTTGACAGCTGATTAGATTAGATTTTCAAAGGAAGTATAGCTGATTCTCCAAGCCTACAGCCTATGAGTTGTAGTACATGTGGGTCATCTGTAGGACAAGATCTGTAGTTTGTTGGCATTTGTTTATTTTAATTTTAATTTTTATTTTAATTTTTATTTTAATTTTATTATGATTCTTCTGTCTAAAAAAAAAAATAAAAAGCAACAAAAAAGACATAAGATAAGCACTTGAAACTGCTGATTATTAGCTGAGGTCTCTTAAGCTTTTTAATTTGTACAATTGTGGCATTTTTGTTATTTAAATTTTTATTTTCATTTTTATTTTATCACGATTCTTCTGTTAAAAAAGAAATAGAAACAAAAAAGACATAAGATAAGCACTTGGAACTGCTGATTATCAGCCGAGGTCTTAAGCTAAAGTTGTTCTAAGTGAACTTTATAATTATCCTGCGATGTTAACCAATCCCTCGCACATGTAAATCGCTCTTTCCGCTGTTTTAATATATTTCCAATATCGTTTAATTCCACTTTCTTGTTAAGATCATTCATTTTAATGGGCAACAACAAAGTACGGTTTATATAGGCAGTTTCCCTGCTCTTTGATGTTCCCAGGCAGGCGGGCAACCGGCTCGGTTTCTCATCCTCGGAGACTCGGAGACGTAGTTTTTTACGAGCTCATCGCGAGATCAACTGGCAGATCGTTTCGCACACGTTTCGCACTGTAATCTGTAATGCGATTTGTATCTGCGCATCTTTGTATCTGCGCATCCGAGGGGTAAACAAACTCTGGGCCCTGGGACATGCACAAAAGATGCGACAGATATTGGCGAATGAATGCGGCAACTTGTGCTCTTAATTCAAAAGGGGGATGGGAATGGGCAACTGCTGCAAGGGGTTGGGCGATGGAAAATTGGAAAATTGAATGTCTTGTAATCCAAGAAGTTGCCGCACTTCGCCATGCTTCGCTTATCAGTTACATTTATATGCGTATCTCTCAGATACATTCTCGGATGCTGCACTTCCGCTCTCTCGGTTCCATTTCCATTTTCCATTCCACATCCACTGCCACTGCCACTGCCATCCATCCATTCCCATTTTACCTGGCGCTACTTAAGTTTTCTTCTGGGAGTCCTTCGTCCTTATTCACATCCTTGTCATCATTTTCATCGCCGCTCCCAGAGGAAGTTCCAATTTGCTACGTCAATGAACCATGGCCCTGATTTGCTCATCAAGTGCCTGTCCCGTTCCCGTTCCCGTTCTCTCTCCCTTTCCCCCTATTTCAGGGCTCTCGTCCTTCGTCCTGGTTTTTATATATATATATTTTTTTTTTCACTTTTTCTCCCCACCCCAAGACCTTGTTCGCATTTCTTTTGGGTGTTTTTTTTTTG
>JAEIIJ010007973.1:0-13437 GCA_018904815.1 Drosophila ogumai | reverse complement strand
GTCTCTTTTAAGCTTTATTTTTATTTTTATTTTTGCGCAATTCTCCAGCTCTTTCTCTCTCTTTCTTTTTGCCCCTCTCTCTCTCTCTCTGCCTCTCTGTAGTGTTTGCTTTGGCTGTCGCCAGATGGCGCCCGCTGTTTTCCGTCGCCTCCCCTCGCTCGTTGGCTGCCCATTTTTTGGCGCGCACTTTTCTCACTTTTACATAGCTTTTCGTTCTATGATTGTGTACGTGTTTTTGTGTGATATATATATGTACATGTATATATATATATATAAAGCTGTATATAGGTAGAGCAGTTTTTCATTCATTTCGTTACTGTCGAGCACAGCAGCAGCCATACACAAAGAGAAAGAGGTGGGAATACAGGGATTTTTGAATTTTTTTCAAGACTTTTTAACCATATAAATTGTTTTACTATGGTTATAATGGCTTTAGGTCATTATTTATGTGGATTGGAAATTTTCTATTTGAATGAATTTGTTATTTACTTATACAAAATGCATAAAAAATCATCCGAAATTTATTTTTCTTAAGAATTGTACCCAAAAAAGTGTTCTTAAATTAAAATTAATATTTAAAAAATATTGTAAAATTGATTTCTTGCCTTAAAATTCATAATCATTTAGGATCATATTTAATTCAAGTCCTGTATAACTTTTCTTCAACTGTTAACCATTTTCTAACATTTTTCTCTCAGTGTTCAAGTAGCAGACAGCAGTTGCTGTAGGGTTTGCCCCGTGTGGATTTTTGGTTCGTTGCGTTTTTGCCATTTTTTTCCCCCTTGGGAAAGCGTGGTGGTGGGGGACGGGGGTTTGGTGGTGATGGGTGGGTGGGTGGTGAGTGGTTGGTGTGTGTGCCAGTCGTCCTCAATGTGGCCCGCATTGTGCGCTAAGGATTTTCCTTTTTATTTTTCCTCCTGTCCGCTTGTCCCAGCTGTTGTTTGGCTCGTGTGCTGGCTTTTATTTTTATTTTTTTGCTGTATTTTTTTTCCTCCTCCTGCTGCCAGGCAAGTTTTTCTTGCTTTTGTCTGCCTCTTCTACAGCTTTTTTTCTTGGGCAACAATTTTCTCTGGGGCTGTTCTAAGCCCGGGAATTTGCGTTGCCATGTGCGTATTTCATATTTTCTTGTTCACCCCCAACGGCAGCAGCAGCTTTTCCTAGCTGATTGCGGTTTTTCTTAAGATATTTATAAATATATCAAATCGTATTTGCTGCATCTTATAATAGAAAATTGCATCAATATTGAAAGCGCTTTAAAAATTTCTATGAAATCAATGCTGGAAAATACAATTTTCCTGGGAATGCCATAAATTAAAGCATACTTATGCGTCCACATACACACACTCACACTATCTGCCGCGACTCTTCTGCGGTTTGTCGCACTTTCTGGGACTTTGTCACGTTCTCCCCAAACCCAAGTAGTTTTCCCCAGGAAAAACTTCCCTCTGTGAGAAAAGCTCTGCCAAAGAAGCACAAGGTGGGGGAAAGGAAAGTGTCAAAAGTTTAGGCTTAACTTTTCGCACGAGCAACGAGGCAGCTCAAGTGCACTTCAAAAATGCATGATATCGAAATTTCTTTTGGGGTCAATACTGGGAACTATGAGGGAACTATGTCTAGAGTAGAGTTTGTAAGGGGAAAAATTTCACAACTTTGGCTGAGCAAGTTTTGTTTAATTAGTTATCAAATTGCCAAAAGGAATTAAGTTTTTGAGACAATTAGAGATATATTTGGAGAGAAAGAGAGAAAATAAGAGAGTATCAGTTTATCACACATATGTACAAATATCTTAAAGTTAAAAAGTCTATTTAAATTAACCTATTGTTTCGATGAATACATTGTAGATATTTCATTTTAAATAGAGGAGAATTTTAATATCTTTTTGTTCAAATAGTTCTCTCATTCACTGTATATTATTTCTTATCAATAAATTTAAATTTTCTTCATGTGTAAAACTCTGACACGAGAAGGCAATTGAGTTTGCTGCCTTTTGCGGTTGTCGCCTTGATTATGCCGAGCATTAACAATATCCCTTTTTGGCCTGGGTGGCTTCCTGCCTCCTCTTCTCCGCCTTGCCTCCTTGTCTTGTCTGTGGCCTGTCTTGTTCCCTGTTGTTATCTCTTATCTCTCAACCCTCAAAGCCCTAGCCCCAAAGCCACTTCCCCGCAACTACTACCAAGGACTAATCAGGAATGTCGCTGTCTTGGCTGTCTTGTCTGACATCTGTCTGTCTATGCTGTAAGCTGTGTCGTCTCTTTCTCTACTCAATTCCCCCATCTCTTCCGCTTCCGCTTCTTGTGCTGCTGCTGCTCCTGCTGCTGCTCTCCTTTTGTTCTTGGGAATATTTTCGGTATAATTTGCATATTCAATGAGCTTTCCATGTTACCACTCAGACACAAGATACCGGCAGAGGCAGTAAGAGAAACCAGAAACAAGGCACGTGTTACATAACTCGGGGGCTACGTGTCTGGCAGGCGACGCGACTTGGTTCCTGTTTACGACCAAGGAGAAGGAGACCCTTCTGCTCCTCCTTTCGTTTCCCCGAAATGGCTTTACACGTGGCAGAAATTGTTTTGCCGGCAGTAAATTAAATTTGTTTGCTTTTTTTTGTGGGCTAAAAGTCAGGTGGAAATGATGGGGGCAGAGCCTAAACTTTTTTGCCTCCTTTTGGGTGCTTAAAATGCCGGCACGTGGTTGTCCTCTCTCGCTCTTTCTCCGTTCTGTCTTTGGAATTTATTGATTAACTATAGTGTATCTAAAGCTTTGTGTATATATAAATATTGAACCTGTCTCGCTCTCTTACGCATGTTTTCCTAATTGTTTGCACAGGTTTAAAGCCTTCAAGGTACTTCAAAGAGAGTGTGTGTAAGAGAGAGAGAGAGCACCTGGTGACGTGTTTGGCTTTCAAGGACATTTATTTTGGGGTGTCGTGCCTGGCTTTAATATTTACCCACGCGGCGTATGCGTAATAATATCAAGTATTCCCTTTTACGGGCCAACTGAAACTTTAAGGGGTTTGTAGGTTTTCCCAGGATTTGCCTCCCTTTTCCTTGACTTAAGTACTTGGTCCAAGTAAGCCCCAGACTAAGACGTTAACAACTTGAGTTTGCTTAACGGCCCAGAGCAACTTTTAGCCGCTAAGTCACAGTTGGTGCAAGCGCTTGCAAATTAGTTGTTGGAGAAGGAGGAGTGTAGGGAAAACTCTGGCACGTTTTTCACATTTCATTTCATTTCGCTTCACTTGAACATCATCCGGAAAGCAGCGAGTCCTGAATGGGCTCGTCGTTTTCCCTCTGATTTCGAGTGGCTTTGCCAGGATGGATCCTTGTTTGTTTCGCTGTGACAATGACACGAAACGGGGTTCTGCCACTGCGACTGCATTAATCATCATCAGTAGCAGTGGCAGTGATAGTAGAGGAAGTGAGGGAGTGGAGGATGAGGATGAGGCTTAGCTAGAGCTGGACTCCTGAGAGAGCTCATGGAGAAGAGATCTTTAAACAATCACCGGCCTCCACTCATTAGAGGCAGCCAGACCCTACTGACTGCAGTGAAAATCCTTAAAAAAAAAGGAAAAACCTTCACTTCATTTTCAGTGCAGAGGCCTTCGTGTTGTAGATTTTTTCTGACTTTTTGCTTGTTTGCTTTTCTTTTGTTTATCCTTTTTAAAGGCCAGAGTGGGAGAGTAAAAGAGATGACCACCAGCTGCTGCCTGAAAAATCTCCTGGTCTTCTTACTTCTCTTTTTTTGGCTTAATTTATTTTGCCGGCTTACACATGAGTATATGTACATGTGTATATATTTTTTGTGCAGTGCAGTGTTGCACAGTCTCTGGCAGTATTTCCCCAACGGAATTCTCCCCCCCCCCCCACACACACACACTCGGCAAAACAAATAGCGTCCACGTCTATACACAAAATCAGACGCTCAAGGACTCTCGAGTTACTGCGCTCTTAGCTCGCCATCTCGCTGAATCCTTGCCAGCCTGATGGCCCCTCATACACCCCTTTTACACTACCCCCTACATATATATGCACCCACACATTCACCACTTGAAAATGCCGTGCAATGAAAGTAATTTCACCAAATAGACTCTGCCGAGTTTGCACGGCTCGCTGGCAGTTCTCCTGCATTTTCCCTTGGTGTTTTCTCATTTTCCCTCTTATTTTCCCTTCTCCTAAAGCCCAGAAGCAGTCGCAGCCATTAGGAAAAATAAATGAGGAACTTAAAGGGATACAGATTAATGAGAGTAAGCTCTAGGGCAAGCAGATAAATTGAATATATTATAGGTTTTCCCAAGAATTTAAGGAAATTCATGTAAGTAATTAGAAAATACCTAAATTTTGGTTCTTAAAATAAACAGAAAGGTTAAGCTAAATCTCTGCTCACTCTCATTTAAATCATTTAATGTTTTTCCCCTAATAAAACTAAAGTTAAAGTCATTCCCATTTGTTTTTGTTATTTTTATAAATTTCCCCCCATCTGAAAACTCTATAAAAAAAAGAGCAAAAAAGGAAAAGAAAAGAAAACAAAATTATTTAAATGTAAAAAAACGACAAAGACCCTTGACAATTTGGTGCCTATAATTGCTTTTCATTTGCCCTTTTCGCAACAATAAAAGCAGCTGAAGAATAGGAAAATGCTGGGTGGAAAAAGAAAAAAATGCTGGGAGGGAAAACATCTCAGGGATCAGAAATGGGAAAATGCTTCTGAAGGATCTCTGCGAAAGCCTGAATTGGTAGTCGTAGCCGCATTTCAACATTTGCTCAGTCAAAGTTTTCCTTTTTCTTTTCTTTTGGGGAGGAGAAAAGTTGAACCCCCAGACATAAAAAATACGAGGAAAACTTTTTCCAAGCATGCTGTGGCTTCGCTTCTTCATCATCTATTCTATTTCTTCCCCTTTTTTATGCCATTTCGTTTTTTGTTCTGTTTTGTTTTGGTTTCGTTTGAAATCCATTGAAATCATTGGCAAAGGGATGCAGCAGGAGAGATCTGTTGCTGGGAATACGAGTCCCCTCTTGCAAGGGGGGCCTCTGGAGATTCTTCCTTCTTCTTGCTGGCTGTCAGTCGTCATCGTCAGTCGTTGCTTTTGGGGTTTCTCTTCGACCAAGTTTTACTTCCCCGAACTTGGCTTGGTCCTGGTCCTCTGCTCCGGCAATATATCCACGTCTGCCACACCGTCTGCCTGCTGCATCTGCTGCTGACTGTGCTTCTCCTCCTTCTGCCTGCTCCTGGAGCCTTCTGTGTCTGTCTTTCAGTTTCGTTTCCATTGAGTTTTGCTGCGTGTTCTACTTATTGCTTTCGATGGCTGACTTTTCTCTTTAGAAGAATTTTAATTGTCCTAAAGGGTTTTCTGCATATTTTATAAATTTAACAGGCAACTATAAATTATATTAAATATTTAAATTGCTATTTAAAATACCATTTTAGAGCCAAAAATGATAATATACAAATATGAATAAATATTTTAATTTTAATATTAAATTAAGGGAATTATAATTATAGTCAGAAGCATTTTTGGCCAAGTTATGTAATTTTTTACATTTGTAATTAATCAATTGCAAACTTTAAGGGTATTTAAACTTAGGCGCCCGAAGTTAGCTTTCCTTCCTGTTTTATAATTTAGTACTTTACTAGGAAATTTTGAAAAATTAACAGCTCCAAGGACTTTTAAGATTCCAATTATTCTTGGTATTTTAGCGCTTTGTTTTTTATGCCCAAACTAGTTTTCTAATATTTTTCGAGGCCTGGGAAACTTGACTTGACATTTGCATGCGCTTTCTTAGTTCAGTACTTCCTCCTCTTCCTCCTCCTTCTCCTCCTCTTCTCATCTTGCGCCGTTCGTGTTCTCATTTCCATTTCCATTTGTGGAAAACTGTTTTCCGCACTTTCTTCTCTGCCTACCATTCCCACTTTCCACTCTATGTTTCATCTACTTGACTTGAATTTTCATTTGTCCGCTTCTGGTTACTCTTTCTCCATGCTAGGCCATTCCTCATCTTCCTTGTACCTTTGGGTAATCATCATTCCGCTGTGTCACACTCTTTTTTTTGTCCATCTTCTCCACGCTGTTTTGTTGTCGCCAGGGAATGTTTGTCCTTCGCTGGGAATCCTGTCTTTCTCCACCTAGCCCTGCCTTCCTTTTTCCTTTTCTTAATCTTTTGGCAAATTTTAATTTGTCTCTCTGGAGGAAAGGCAGTGAAATCAAGAGAGGGAGGAAAGGAATGATATCCCCAAGCGTTCAGAAAGTTCTTTTTGTATACCAACCATGGCTCTTCTTTTGGGAATTTAGCAATAAAACTTATTCTCCATCATAACAGGAGATGTATCTTTAATTTCCCAGTATTTTATAGATAAAATATTATAATTATATTTTCATAGAGATTTCTCTCTTCTAAAGTCCAGAGATAATACGTTGCTGTGATCTCTGCTGCTCTGCCATGTCAGCGGCTACTTCAGTAGCTTTTGGCCACTGGTCACGCCTTCCCCCTAAGTTCTACCCGCCAATCGCCAATCTCTGGTGATTTATCTTAAGTGGCCTCTCAGTGAATTACAACAAATTTCTATAATAAAGCAGACAAAAATCTTCAAATGCCCGATGGCAGTGGGAAGAGGCTGAGGCTGAGGCCACCACCAGGAGAAGCAGCAAGAAGAAAGAGGAGCCTGCCAGCCAGCCTGCTGCCAGGCTAAGAAGAATTCGGGGGAGTGGGAGCCAGAAACCGCTACTTAAAACGGTCAATCAAAGATAACAATGCGTGGTCGTCGTCGTCGTCTTTGCTGGATTTCACCACTGAGAGCAGGAGGAGCATTAGCCAGAGAGCCAAGCTAACATAGAATCGAACGAAATCAATATACTTATTACTCGTACATTTCGAGAGTTCTCTGGGTTATATATTCCGCCACTTGATGCGATACCAGCGGAGTGGACCTTATCAGCACCTAAGCAAATTGCGTGGGGCTGTAAACAAAAACAGTCATTCCATGAACTCACTTGATAAGCTTGGCGCTAAAAAAATGAAAAAATAAAAATAAAACAGCAATAGCAAAAAAAAAAAAAAAAACTAGGAAAAACACCAGCAGCGACAGCGACCTTTGATTTGGTAGAAAGAGGAAGAAAGAGCTATGCCAGGCACTGAGAGAAATATACATTTAAAGTATAAAATTGTTAAATAGGAAATTAGAAAAGATGAATGCTATAAACTTGCTAAATTAATATATTTAATTTGCAAAGAATGTATTTATTAAAGTAGCAAAGAACTTAATAAAAATAATAGATTTATTCTGCTTAATTTTCTTTTTAACAAAAGAGGAAGCTTGATTTTAACACACCGTAGCTTGTATATCCTTGCAGTTTGGAATTTTGTAATTAAGAAGGATATAAATATATTATAACTCAGCCGACTGTAATTATAATACCCTCGCAAAGGAGTATTCAAATTTAAATTATTTTCTAATTTTATAAGATACTTTTTGGGATATTTAAAGCTTAAAAAATTTTCATAACTAGTCCAAAAATGCGTCAAACTCATTTCGGAAAGTTTTTCTATGCTAGTTTTTTCTTGGTAAACAAATCTGCATGCTAAATTATATTTTTTAAGAAATCAAAATTTTTGTCCAGTTTTAAAAATTTTTGTGATGTAACCCCTTATAAAATTTCGAGAAACTTAAAAAAAAATATTTTTTTTCCGGACATTGCTAAAAAGCTTCGCCTGTTGATGCAGATCAAGAATATATATGATTTTTAGGGTCTGAAATGAATCCTTTACCAAATACATAGCTTCCTTTTGATTGCAATTATAATTTCTGCAAGGATTTAATTTTATATTTTTTGTATTATAATTTTTTACTGTGTACACCCCACCTCATCATCATCATCGATTCCACTGACCAGACACAAGTGGCAGGCATGATGCCAGAGCCCCCAGTTTTTACTATACCAGTCCGGAGGGGGGGCAACAGCAGCAATAAATGTATCGATTGCCGGGGCCCCACCAGACTGCTGAGGCTACAGCTACAGTTCCAGGCACCAAAGCACCTGTTCACTTCGTGGCTAGTTGCAAATAAAAAAAAAAAAACAGGAAAAAATAGAAAAAACAGTACAGCAAGTAGGAAAAAAATAGTATAAGCTGAGAGAACCGGCCAAGTTATCAGCATCTGCCCAATACTAATACCACGACGAGTGGCTCGAGTCTCTTTCGGTTTCTGGTAGCAACGATGTGTCGTTCACTTGCAAACGAGCCACCAGGCAGCAGGGAATAAGAAGGAGCTTGAGCTTGAGCTGGAGCTGAAGCTGGAGCACAGCCACCCAATCTGCGCCTCCCCCCAGGAAACAACAGCAGTCTACTCCTGGCTTTGCCAACTCCTGGCTCCTGCTCTAGCTCCTCCTCATCATCTGGGGCCTCTCCGCCTCTCGGTTTTTATGAACTCATTTCGATGGCAACGGGCCAGTAACGGCTAGCAAAAACAGTGGTATAGAGTTCAGGGGGAAATGTGGAAAAATATGGGATAATATTTGATATATAAAATGGAAATTGGATAAATAAAGAAATATTTTAAAAGATTATTAAGGATTATTATAGGATTTTCAAGTAATATTATTTTAAACACTTAAACAAGACTTGGCTTTCCAAAGTCTCTTTGTGAATACAAAAAATATTTCTTTCATTTTTGGTATATTTCCTAGTTTTCAAAATGTCTTATACCCTATGCTCCACTATGCCCCATCGATGTTTATAGAGCTCGTGCGTGGCAGAAGTGGCCACCTTTCTGCAGAGAGAGCTCCTACCCCTCCCGGGTAGCTACTACCTCTTCTTGGGGACTCGAACTCGAACTCGAGTCCCGGCCACGCTTGTTCATAATCAAAATTAATGATTGAAATTATCTAGCCAAGCTAAAGTAGGCAGAGTAGGCAGTAGGCAGGAGTCCGGCAGTCGCCATTCTGCAGGTTGCAAGTTGCGGTTGCAGGTTGCACTTGCAGTGGCGGCCAGAACATCGTCAACAACATCATCGACAGGGAAGGAGAGGAGCAGCAGAAGAAGCAGCAGCTCCAGCAGGAGCACTCCACTGATGGCAGCACTTAGACAAGGCTATCAGCACCCGAAAGAAGAAAGGCCTGGCAAGAGGAGAGTTTCGTTTGGCCAACAATTTCATATTAAATTGCCAAGTACGAGAGTATTAAATGGGCGCGCAATAAGGGGGAAGCGCGAGCCATCCACACTCGATCGAAGCAGAAGAAGACCATAGAACCCGGGAGTGTGTTTTCCACTTCCTTGTTTCGAGCCAAGGCAAGGTGCGGATTAGCGAACGCTTTTTTCTTGCCTTTTTTTTTCATTTGCCATTTTTCCACAATTTCCAATGAGGGGGGAGACCCGCAAGGGCTAATTTGTAGCGGCGATCTGGTTCAGGTTGCTGCTGCTTAGACTTCGTTATATATTTGCCAGCGCAAAAACTAATTACTGGACTTGACCCGATAATCATCTCCAACCGGGTTTCAGTAATGATAAAATGGTTCCAATTTGAACGTAGAAGAGGCTCTTCCTTGATGGAAGAAACACCTAAAGGTTGATCTTGGTGAGGGAAATCTAATTATTTTAATTAGATTGTAGGGAAAATTTATACAAGAGGTATATTTAATATTTTAATTAACTCTAAAAACCATAGAAAACCATGAAAATCTCTGAAATATTTCCCAGATTCCTTAGTTTAAAAATATTTAATATTTTATTTAACTCAAAAATTCAGAAAACCAATGAAGATCTCTTAAATGTTTCCCATTTCCTTAGTTTTTCCTCTGATTTTAATAAAAAAAAAAAACGGGAAATATTTATTAAATATTTTAATTAACTAAAAAAAAATCCAGAAAACCATGAAGACCTCTAAAATATTCCCCATTTCCTTAGTTTCTCCTTTGATTTTAATTAATAAAAAAAGGAAATGCATAGTGGGAATTTTTCACACGCTCAGCATTAGCCCAACCATAGAAAAGTGTCAATGTGGCATTTTCCCAATCGGATCGATCAGATCAAGAAACCCAATTCGCGTTTCCTGTCGCCGATGCCGCCGCCGCGAAGAAGAGGTATCTCTCCAACCTGATCTTAGTGGCCATCTTACGACAATTCCTGTACAGAAAACCAAATTGACAGGCGATTTCCGTCCCAAGAACGGAGACTGTAGACTGCAGAAAGAGGAGAGGGAGATGGGGGGGGGCGAAGCTCCGTTAAGGCCAGGCTAAAATTGTCCGTCTACTTAGAGATTGGCGCCAGTCTACGGCAAGTCTTCTTTGCCAGGAGAGCGCCACGCGCCGCCGCCAGCTCTTCTGGGCGCCAAGGCGGCATTCAAATTTGAGCTCCATCCACCTCATGCTGGATATTCCACTATATATCAGCCCCGGTTCCAGCCCATTCTGGTCCACGCCTTTAGCTCTAATGGCTGGTATTAGCACTGTGAGAAAATAAGCTACGATAGCGTTTGATATCTGAGATGATTTCGATCATTAAATGGTTGTACTTAAGCGGGACACTGGCTTTTATGAGGATTTCCTGTTGTTAAAAATGGTGTTTTATGATGCAATTTAAATTTGTTTTAAATTAAAACAGGGGGAAGAAGGGGTAGAAGGATGCTGAAGTGTAAGAGAGAGGATACTGGGGACGTTTATGGAAAGGATAAGTGCCATAGAATATTTTGATATTAATCGGTAATAGCTTGAAGTCTTAAATAGCGAAATTTTAGATCGAAATATATCGCACTTAACAATAAAATATCGATATTATATTATTATTTAAAAAAAAAATAGGACAAATATAAAATTAATGGCCAAATATATACATTTCCCAAGGATAAATATTCAAACGAAGTAATCTGAAAATCAGAAATTCGTGTTTTATATTGAGATATATTTCATTCTACATCTTGCAACTTAATCTAAAAATACATCTATCTAAACATCTTTTCTTCACAAATTTCTGAAAAAAATCCCTTATATCTGCCAGTGTAAAATAGCTCTCAACCAAAGCCTTCTCCTAGAGTTCAACACGACAATGGCAGTTCATTATAGCAGGGCATCGCATAATCGCATAAGCGATCCCGAGAAGAGAGGCCAAAAGCGCGCCGCAGGCTCAAGGACACGCCCCGCCTAATGATGAGCAGGTGAATGGTCCACCACGGGCGCAGGCCTCGACTGCAGCTCCAGCTTCTACTCCTCCTCGTCGTAGCAGTCGTCGCCATGAAAATTACTGTTCTCTGGGCGGCTAATCACAGACGAGGCCGCCACCGCTGTCGCCCCACCTGAGGGGGCCAGCAAAAACCCCAACCCCACCTCCAATCCCAACTCCCCTTATTAAATCGCCTAGCTGCAACTGCAACTGCAAGTTTGCCTTTATTATTTACTTTAATTAGCATTTCCGCACAGCCTGCAAGTAGCAGTTGCAGTTGCAGTTGATTTACCGCAGAATGGTCTTCGATTTTGGTGGGGCTTCGAGTTCTAGTCGGTCTAGTTTCCAGTCTGAGGAGGTATGTTAGTTGAGAGATATTCCGCATCGATAAATAACATTAATTAAGTTGTTCTTGGGCGGCACACCCAACTCCCCCGTTTTGCTAGCTCAATTTTAATTAACCATTGAGCATATTCTTGGCTCTGCTAAGCCAACTATTGTCCGAGGCGGACTCTAAGCCGCTTAGCTTCAAGTCTTTTGGCCTTTTGTCTTAACTGTGCAGGCAGCAGCTGTCAAGTGCCACCGATTGGAACAATGCAATAGCGAAATCGAAGGCTCTAATCAGGGGCTGCTCCTCTCTCTGAATCTTAATGGGGTTTCCCTCCAGGAGGAGCAAAGCATTGAAGCATCTTAACTGGATATTAAATGGTTGCTATTGTTATCAGTTTTGTTTGAGGGGGATTCTAAGCCATGGTGAGAATTAATTACCAAGGAATCGGAATTGTTTTGGGTTTTATGTTTAATAATAAATATATTTTAGAAATTTATTTTATTTATTTAAATAGTTCATTTAACTTAAAGTACTCTTGCCTTTCTTTAAGGTGCTTTAATTATTTAATTTACTATTTTTAATTTATTAATTTTAATAGTTTCTTTAATTTAAAAGGCTATGGCTTGCCTCTACGATTTTTTAACTATTTAATTTCGTATTTTACATTTATTTATTTCAATATTTATTTTAGTTTAAACAGCTCTAGCTGGCCTCTGATGTTTTTTAACTATGTAATTTCCTATTCAAAATATATTTATTTAAATAGTTCCTTTTAATGTTATATTTCTATTAATTTAAAGGCTCTTGCATTCTTCTTAGATTTTTTAAATATTGAATTTCATATTTTAAATTTATTTATCTAAATATTTCCTTTAGTTTTAAAAGTCTCTGGCATGCCTCTTTGACTATTTAATTTCCTGTCCCTAAGTAAACCCCTTCTAAAAAAATATATATTTTATATACCTTCCCCTTCTGTAAGCTCTATATCTGTTGCCCATCTGTGGATAACCCTTTTTATGTAAAGCCTGCCCTCGTATCTTTTGTTCTTCCTCTCCGCTCATCGCTCGTCAGAAATTAAATGCTAATTTTCTTATATAATTTCTTTGATCTTGATGCGATGGAGTCCCCCCTGTGCATTTAATATCTAACTGTGCCGGAGGTGGAGGAAGTGCAGCCTGGACATTTTGACAGCTGCTCATACGAGGAACGGGGGGAAAAGCAATGTTGCAGCAGGTCAGGGAAGCGCTTGGCTGAGCCAAGAAGAAAGAAGTTGGTACCTCTTGCTAAGCTTGAGCGCCTCTCTTTTTAATGGGGAGAAAGAGATCTGGCGGGGATCTGATCCCGGTCCGATCTGATATCGAACTAAAAAAGCGGGGGCGAGCTGAAAGCTGACTGGGCGATATCGGATCGTAAATAAGCGTTGAAAACTTTATATAAATGCCCAGCAGTGGCATAAACTCGGCAAAGCCTTGTCTTTTGTGTGTTGTTTTCTACGTGTTTACGAGGCGGCAACCACAATGGTGGTCACGATCAAAAGCGGTCAGCACAGGCGCAGGCACAGCCACAGTCGAAGCAAAAGCAAAAGCACTAGCAACAGAAATTGGCAAAGCAAAAGCAAGACCTGAACGACAGCGGCAAACTTATTGTACTTTAACTCCAACTTGAACTCGGAGTACACAGAGTCTGTGCTCGTGTGACAATCGCCACTGCTCGTAAGACTCAAAAACTCAGACTCGGACTCGAACTCGCGAAGATATAGATTGCAGTCACGGAATGCACTTTGCAAAAATCAAAGCGGAACCATGATTATAAATAATAAAAGCAAAATCATCAAAAGAAAGTGATGAAGTAATCATGACAAAAAAATCAAAATAAGTGATTGGAAAAGTATAAGTTATCTGCTAGCTACTGTTATAGAAAATTATTCATTGAGGAAAATCGGAGAATACAGATTGCAGCATT
>JAEIIJ010007968.1:0-20443 GCA_018904815.1 Drosophila ogumai | reverse complement strand
TTTAAAACTGACCGAGTTATTAATTAATGCCACAAAAACTAGTCAAAAACCCCATAGTGCACTGGCCCAAACACACATACACACACACACACCAGCACAGGACTCCTCACACATGCGGGCGAACAAACAAAATGTCAGCTCACAAAATTGCGCTGCATAGTTTTAGGCTTTGGCAGACACACAAAACTCGGAAACATTGATACGCACACAGAGAGAAAGGGGTTTCTTAAGGGGTTAATTTGTATTTAAATTTGTAATTAAACTTATTTATTATTTACTTTATTATCTTTTTAAGATGATAAATAAATAATTTTATTTAAAGTGATAAAAACATTTGATAACTATAAGAGTAACTTAAAGAAGCCTATTATTTTAAGACTTGTCTGCACGTATGGTAACAATTTATACAAGTACAATGTTTTATCATAATCTTAACACCTCTTTAAGGGTTTAATTACATCATTTTAATTTATTTAATTATGGAGATAAACTATAATTATTATTGAATTAAACAATTCTTCTTCCTCTTATATTCTGCTAAATTTACTTGGAACTCGATATATTTAGTTAAGCCAAAAAATGAAGTTTAGTTTAGTTTAGATTAGATTACCATAATTTGTAGAGTTTTTTAAAGATTTTCTTCTCTATTAACGAATTTAAGGACCTTATCAATATTTAAACAACAATTTAAACTTTTCAAATCAGACAACTATAATTATTTATATATTATGTAGGATGCTTTGTCGTTATCTTATTTTTCTTTCTGTGTATTTATCCCTTTACGCCCACTCAAACACACACACACTCTGGGAGGCACATACATGCACTGGCCACTACTATTACCGATGGCACTACAGTCACTCCCCGAGGCAGCATCCATTAATGCTTTTTCCATTAAATCCCCAAATAGTGCCTAACACATACGCACACACACAGGCAAACACACACACACACGAACGGCAACAACTATCCTGTGGTGCTTAACTAATACTGAGACACACTACCGCTGGCAACAGTTCCCGATAAATCCCGATTTCGTCCGCTTGACACGTCCAAACAGTTCGAAACGCCGGCAATGACTGAATCCTGAAATCGTCCTGCGCTGCCGGCAACGCTGCTGCGTCGCTGCGCCTCTGCCCTCGTCCTGTCGCTTGGGCTTATCTCTGTCAGCGTAATCGTTCAGCATAAACACACACACACACACCGCCTCCTCAAGCATTGATTCGCCCACCGCCCACGGCCTGCCCCTCCGGAGGCCGTTACTGCAACTGTTGCCACACGTGGCCCACAATCGAACGACGCTGACTGCGACGCCGGCGCTGCGTCAGCGTCATTGCCAGCGCATCCTTTGGCATTTCTCTTCTTGCTCTCGCAGGACCTCGGCTCTCTTTGCTATCTGTCTAGCGGTATTCTGTTGGGAAAATAAAAAGAGAAGCCAGAGAGCAAAAAGAGCGTTCACTTGTTGTTGCTTTGCGGCTGTGTTGACATTCCCGTGAATGACTGAAAAGGACCTCCACACTCCCACTCACACACACAAGCAAGCGTACGGAGAATTGTGAAATATTCATGAAAATAGGATTAAAAAATTATAAGCTGGAATACAACAGACTCAGGGCCAAGTGGAGAAATCTAAATAAAAGGAAATAAGTGTTAATAAATCAATTGAAACATGGGATACTCAGAAAAAAAGCTATAGAATTTATAATTCATAAAATTTATGAATAAATTCATTAAAATGTGAATACAAACTATATTTTCTAGAGAGACTTTAAAGTTGAACCTTAAGTGAACTATAAATAAAACAGATCAATATTTTAAAATAAATAAATATATGTCAAATCCTTTTAATTTAAAATTACTCCATTATTTTAGGAATATTTTCCTTATAATTTCAATTACTATACTGATGTGTTATTTCTCTCTGTGTTTCCATATTAAATGCCATATCCATAGGGGATATCACAATTTTGTAAGTTCATCAATATTTAACAGAAATATTCGGAGACCCCACAGACCTTCCTGTGATTTACAATTCTTTAGCCTGATATATATGACAACAAAAAAAAAAGAAATCAAATAAAACAAAACAAAACTTCTAACTCCTATTTCATGTAGCGTACCATTTTGAATTTATTTCCGTTCATTCAATCCGCATTGAATGTTAAACCGCATTTGCAGCAATCCAACTGCAGTGGGCCCTTCATCACCTCTGCGGCGACATGTGACATCATAAATCACGCCGAATGTCCGATGCACGAATGCCACTTTGGCGCCAAAAGTTATGCTACATAAAGCATGGTACACATGCCAACAAAACCACCCAACGAACGAAGGAATGGAAAAATAAAATAAAACCACCACCACACAACACTCGCACATTTTTTTCTTCATTTTACTACGCGACTTTTAGCGTAAACTGTCATTCAGTTTTGCGCTCACACACTCCCAGTTGTTGTTGTTGTTGTTTATTTATTTGTTTACCCTTCATTTTTCGCAACACAAACACTCGGCGAAATATTGGCAAGCACGTGTTGCTTCCGCGCTAACACTCTCTGGCGTCAACAAAATCAAGGAGCATGCGCGCTCTTACGACGCCAGCCGAGGCAGAAACAGAGAGAGAGTCCTGTGGCAGGACCTGAAAGTTATCCAAAAGTGTACATGACCTAGGGCAAACGGAAAGCTAGCGAGCCAGCGCATCGAATGCCACTTATTTAGACACAAATGCGTGCGAGCGAGGGCCCTCCAGGACTGCGGCCTGTCAAAGCGCATTATGATTTTCATATATCATGCCAAATGCGAACGGTTGGTCCGCCCTTACCGCCCCTCCCGCCAAACATCATTATCGTCAAAGGTGAAAGCTATTGTGTTGTTACCGCTCAGCCCCGGGAAAATGATGAATCAACTCAATATTCCAACACTGCCGCAGGCAGGTGAGATTTTACACGGAAGGAAAAGTGTCACAAAATGTCAAAAGCAATTTTAAGTTTATCCCTGAAACCAATAAACAATAAATAATAAATAAGATATTTTATGGGAGCTTAAATAACTATTTAACTTATTTATTTTATTTGATTTGATGATTTTCGATAAATATTTAAAAAACATTTAACTTAAGAACTATATTAAATACATACCTTTGCTTAAATACAGATAATTTTATACCTGAATCCAGTATCCCTTATCCCTGGAATCTAAAAATAATTATTAATAATATTTACGGTGTTTTATGGAAAATTAAGTAATTGTTTGAATGAATTTCATATATTTATGTTTAAATTAATATACATATTCCAATTTTATTTAATTTATATGTGTTTATCCGGATAAATATTTAGAAAACGTTTAATTAAAGCATTATATTTAAAGAATATATCTATATTGCCATCCTATCCCTAAAAACTATAATTATATCTAAGGTGTTTTCAGAGAACTTGAATTTTTTTTAAACTTGTTTTTGTAAATTTCAGTAAACATTTCCTTAGGAGATTCCTTATGGAGATTGCAGATTAATATTTTAAAAACTCAAAAAATACGATTAACGAATATATATGTAATAAATGTGGTTTTTTAATAAGAATGTACTGTAATAATAATATCTTTGACTTTTATTCTTTACAGATTAATTATTTTGTACAACTATAATTTATTTCTTTCAGTGCCTACGCTTTAGCTGATAAATCATCACCGTGTGCCAAATGAAGTTGCATAACTCGATTGCCTGGCAAACATATTTGCCTTGTCATTAATATTTCTGCCAAGTGCCTGCTGAAGGTACATATGTCTCTCATATATGCTCTTTACTGCTTAGCAGTTATATCAAGTATACGCACGGTATTCAATGGGGAAAATGCTTTGTAATTAAATTTAAAAGCGTATCATGCAGCGAAGCTTAAGTGAATTATTAGCTGACACCCGTAAACAAGGGCCCGGACACCAGTTTCCTTATCCTAATATATATGAATGTGTGCTTTAACAAATGGCTCTGGCCATTTATGAGGCGCTCTCAAATAAATTACCAAATTGTTAAATGCGGCCCTAAAGATCCAAGCTATTGGAGCGGTTTTTGCCGCAGTCCTGTTGCTTTTTGTTCTCTGCGAATATCATAATGTAATGTGGCATGTTGCCGGGTTGCGCTGCTTTTTGCGCCTTAACGGCACGGAAATTGTTTGCTGCAAACTTGGGTCTTGGCAAATGGCATAATTTACGTAGGCTCCGCTTATCTCGGCATTTAATTTTAGATTTACGGCTCCGTAGCCCTAACTCTCTGTGAGGCCTGGCTGCATTTAAATGAGAACAACTCAAGTTGGCATGCGGGAGTTTTATGGCCAGAAAGCGATTTATTTATCATCCTGTTGCAGGTACGATAGACGGTCAATTACAGGGTTTTAAGCCAGAGAACTTTAATTCAAAGGTAATTAGTAAAAAGGGAACTGAAGTAATAATAATTAAACGTACTTATATAATAGCACAATATTATATAATAATTTATTTAAAGATTATGCAGATATTAGAAAAAGAATATAGTTGCGATTTACACATTTAGACACTCCTCACTGTACTTGTATCCCCTAAAAATGTAATTCACTTTTCTCTGCTGTTGTACTTGTGTGGCTTTTCACACCAAAAGTCGCCCAGTCTAATGATAATTAACTGTAAAACACACCCACAGTTGCGGTTTTGGAAAAGTTTTCCAACTCGTTTCAAGTTCATCTCTGCCACCCAAATAATCAACACACAAACCACCAGCCTGTGAGCCGTCATAATTTGAGCTCAAAGTGTCGTTAAAATATAATTATACCACAACAATAAAGAAGAGTCGAAAATAGGCAAATTATTTACGTAGCCCATGCTGGCACAATGCTAATACTCCCTCCCGGCAGCTTATTCCCCCGCTGACTTTCCGCCGTCACCCCACAGAGTCGGATACCCTAAATGGATACTCTGAACTTTTCCTGGCCACCGCCAAATGCAACAAGACTAACAGTAGCAGCAGCAGCAGCAGCACAAGGAAAAAGTGTTTGCCAGTACACGAAAACTTTCCCCAGAGGGCGGACTCCGGGTGGCCTGATAGTCTGCTCCGCCCGTTGAGTGCTGCAGACCACAAACTGGGGGGCCACCACGGTATGGTGCCGATGATGATGATGATGGCAGGGCCCGTGCCCGAGTCTCGGTGGCCGTGCCAACAAAAAGCCATAACAAAACCGCATCATTATCCTGAAGGCGAGGAATAGAGCAGGCAGCAGCCAGCATCCAGCATCCAGCATCCCGGAGCCAACTGGCAGATGAAGAACGAATCGGAAGCGTGGCGCTGCGGCGACCCAGGCAGCAATTTTGTGGGCCCTGCTTGCTCAGCTTGTTATAACGGCGGCAAAATTTAATAAGCGTTTTATTATATTACAAGAGCGGCAACAACCACAGCGGCAGCAACAGTTCAGCAAAGTCACGGCACACTCGAGGAAATAAAGTAGTAAATTAAATAATAGAAACTGCAAATTAAATAAGCAACAAAAAATTATTAATATTGAAACTAAAATTATTTCTTTGAAATTAGTAATCCAATATCTACTTGATTATAACTTATTAAGACTTCATTATAAAAGGGTATATACTATATATTACTTGCTATTAAAAATGCTTCCTGTGCATGACTTCAATGAGTCAGCGGGTAAAGTTCATTGTGAAAAGCGGAGGAGCAACACTTGTTGCTGCTGGCGGCGTTGGCAAAGCCAAATGTGTTAATTGTGGAAGTTTTAAAGGGTTAGCAGATTACAACCGATTCAAAACTCAAAAATGCTCGATATAGTTTGCGATAATTTCCCTGCATAGGTCAGACCAAGTTTTCGGCCCACCTTTACACACACAGACACACCCCGTGTGGCGATATTAATCGGTTTTTCCAGGACTTTCTGAACTCGCTCAGCTGGCAAATTGCACCTCGTTTCGCCGAAAAACTATGCGAACAACTTAGAGCTGGGAAATCGAGGCGGCCTCACTTCATTTGGCACGCTTCATTGACTTTTATTGGGACTCTGGCAAAATATGGCGTCTGGTCATTCATTCCGCTCACCTGAGCGGACCATGGCAAATTGTTTAAACCATAAATCATTTAAGCCCACATTTAATATGAGTAGTTGGGCGTGGGATTAATTACGAGTGGAGCTGGCCATTTCCTGGCATAGAGCGAGCTACGAAAATGTTTGTTAATGAAACTGCAATAATTTATGCGCACACTCGGATTTTAATGCATTTTTGTGGCTTTTAAATTGTTCGGCCGCAGCCTGAATGCAGCGTGGTTACGTATACGCCCCATTGACGGGGTGGATGAAGGGATAAAGGATGCAGGATGAATGGATGAATGGATGGAGGCGAAGCCGAAGAAGGAGGAGTACGAGAAGGAGAGGCACATTGACTGCCTGGCAATTATTGACATCGACTTGTTGGCGCCACGCAATTTCCGTTGATGCGTGGCAATGCAATTATGAAAATTATGCGACAGTCAACGCTGCGACACAGCCTCCCACCATCGCTTTTCATACTTCCGCCATCTTTCCAAAGGACTGGTAGATTCAAGTAGACACTTTATACCCTATAAAGTTAATCAGCATAAATAAGCTATACAGCTGTGCAATTTTAGATTTTAGAATGGGTTTAAAATACTGACTAACCATTATAATATCTTTATTATTAATAAGCACTATATATTTTTTATGAAGAAGTTTCCTGTTTTTAGTGTAAATTTGCACTTAAAAAACTTTAACAACTAAATCATGTGCTAGGCAGGATATTCCAATCATCGTCTGCTGCAGCCCGCTTCTGTTTCCAGCTCCTATTCCCATTTGCTGGCAAATCACTCAGAGCCACAGATAATGTCAATCTTGCCGGGCTTAATCGGAGGAAAAGGAGGGAACTTTTTGCAGCACACAGGGCCAGGTTTTTGTACAAAGCGGGGCTGGCTGCCTGCCTGCCTGCCTTCGGGGGCGGTTCTGTCAGTGTCTGCTGACAAGGCCTTTGTGTAGTTGCCTTGAGTTAACCCCCTGCCAGGGGCGTAGACGGGGCGCGGACGAGGGCTGTGTTGCGCCAGCATTACTTGTCAAGTGAGCTTCAATTTCAATGACATTTAAGTGTGCCGTCGACTTCTTCGTACCGTCTCCCGGCGAATTTCATTGCGGCTGCGTTGCATTTGACACATAAGTGGCCTTTAATGATATCAAACTTCATGTCCCAGCTTTCACTGCTCTTCACAGTCTCAGGCACAGTCACAGTCACATCCACATCCACATTCACATCCATATCCACATATCCCGGTCCTTAGTTTGCATGCCTAACTTTTTCATTGAGTTGTCATGGCGACCCTTTCATTTGTCGAGTTGGTGCACCAGATAAGGATGCTCAGGCGGGGGCAGCAGCTCCTTGTCGCTGACAGCAGTGAGTTTTCCCCGGATGAGGGCTCCTCGGAAATCAAGTGGCATTTGTAGCAAATTTTGAGCCGCGACTAAGCTAAACAATGGAGTCGGAAGGTCATTACGCATGGAATTAAAGAGCTGCATAATTACATGTATAGGTTTGGGTTTTTACAAATTTTACCAATGACAAACATATTTAGCTTGCCGTAATAATGAAATATTTTCAATCTTAGTTAATCTTAATCAATCTTAAATAAAAATTTTTAGGGTATATTTTTAGGTAGCTAAAAATCTATTTATTTAATTAATCATTTAACAACTCAACCCTCATAAGTTTTCATCCGACTAAAAAGAAGCTCTAACAGCCAAAAAAGTTTCGCAAGATAATCTAAGAGGAAACTTAACACAAATCAAACCAAAGTTTCCCAGTTGTTGCTTTAACTATCGTTTCAAGGCAGGCATTAGTCTGTCAATAGTAGCCAATCTTTCTTATTGTCTTTTAAGTCTTTAGTCCAAAAAACTTGAACAACTTTACTTGGCTTACTAAAGTTTCGCCCCACGAACACTTTAGGGCGGCGGCGGACTATCCCCTAAGTCGCACTAGATTGTTTTATCATTAGCCCTTGGCCAGATGTTTCAATAGCTGCCGGAGTACTCAGTTTGTTGCAATTATAATGATAAAACTTTAGAGCCCGGCCAACGGCAACGCTGTTAGCCATAAAAATTGTGTATAAAACATTGAAATCGAATGAAATAAGAAAGGAAGCTAAAAAGTATCAAATGAAAAATACCGATTAGTTATTATTAAAAGTATTTTATTATTAATTATGTAAATGTAAATGAAATGTAAAATTATTTTAAGTATTTAATTGTCAAGGCACAAGTTTTAATGGCCTATAAAATATAAATTTAAAATATAATTGTTACGCTTCTTTAAGTCATCTGAAGCTTAGAAGAATTTCTTAAAAATATTAATATTTTTTATAAACACAACATTATTTGTAAAACATTTTCTACTAGCCAAAATCTAAAAATTCAATATACTCTTGCACAGACTATTAAAAAAACATGCCGAGACGAAAGCCTCTTCGCGGTTTGTGGCCTGTGGCCCTTGGACTTCGGACTCCCGACAACGGACAGCAGCTGCCGCTGGCGTTTGGGGGCGACCCTTGTGAATTTGAAAAGTGCTTAGCCGTGACAAAACCTTTTTTCCACTTAGACAGTGGCATCGCAAGCGGATGCGACTGGACGCGGCCGGACCAGACTGGACCGGATGGGCGCAGCGGAGAGGAGACCGGAGTCCGGAATCCGGCAAAGCGTGGCAGTTCGCGCCCCCAATCGCATTATGGCAAAGAGCCGGGTTGCCAGCTACTTTCCATGGCAGTTTTATGCGTTTGGCCCCCTACCGGGTCTTTTTTTATATAGTTTTCCGTTGCCTTTTGTGAGTCGAGTCTTCGCCCTTTCAATAATGAGGGAAAAAAGTACGAGCTTTGAATTTCCAAATGATACACGGCGGTGGAAAAGCATGAAAATGGAGCCACAGACAGTTAGATAGACGGACACTAAGCCCCGGCAAAGGAAGTGGCAAAAGCAAAGTTTGAAAAGTGGACGTCGAAGTGGAAAAGGCAAATTAAATTATTTCTCATGAAAATGCAAGACGCGCCGGGCCGTTCTGAAATTGAAAAGGCGAGTGCGGGCGGAAGTGAAACTAAAATGCGTTGCGCGTTGGAAAATTACAATTAAATTGACTTTGCCGGCGAAGCGATAAAAGTAAATTAGCATAATTCAGAGTCGTCGAGTCGTCGTCGTTCTCCCCGCCAATCGGATCGAAAGCTTATCCGGCTGCAAAAACCGGGCCGTGGAGCGGAGACAAGTGCTGCATACTTTCAGGTGCGCACTGCTGCTTATCCCGTATCTTGGAGATGGCTTTTGTTATTAATGCCACTTGACAGCTTTTCGCCCTGTCCACTTCAAGTTACTGAAGTGGCCGGGTCACCTGCAATCCTTCTTCTTCTCCTCCTCCTCCTTATCCCTTTTTCTTTTCCCCATCTGTCCTTGCAACGCATTCCCTCTGCTTACTTGCTATAAGCTTAAGGTGATATCAGGGTTCTCAGCGGTGACACCGAATTGGCTATTTTATAGTCGCTTAAGCTCCTTAAATATTTTAATAATTATTAAATATTTTAAATGGAACTTGAAAATATGAAAATTTTTAATTGTGGTTTTATAATTTAGTGCAGTGATTCAATTCAAGTAAGTAACAAAGTTCCAAATGTAAGAACTATTCCCTCCCATTATATACGTTAGCTAAACCTCTCATAAAAACTTTAGAAATTCAATTTTCTGATTATTTTCAAGATCATTTTCGAAAAACCTTATAAACCAAAGTACTACCTCAACTTTTGCCAGCTTAATAAACTGCATTGCCAGGCAGCCAGCGATGGTTTCGGGGCCAGAAACAAAGCGTAAAATGTGAATAGACTGAAGAACTGTACAACTGTCGCCGGCGGGTGAAGTAAAGAGTGGGCGGCGGGCGGTTGATAGAGGGGGCGTGCCGGGCATGCAAAAAACAAAAGGCAGCAAGCGTGTCCTGACTGGGTAATTGAAAGCAACTTTGCGACGTTGCCCGCATGGAATTGGCTACAGTCTCCTCTTGTTTTTTTTTTTTTTTTTGCTTTTGTCGAGCTGCTACTGCTGCTGCTGTTTCTGTTTCTCCCCTTTGTTGTGAGTTCTCGGGGTGCATGCGGAAATTGAAATGTCAAGTGTGCACTGCCATGTGTGCTGAGGCACTCTCCTGCCTTTCCCGCTTTTCCCAGCCTCGGTCGCTTTCCCAGCCTCCGCAGCAGTCGCGGCATTCAAACTGGGCTTAATGGTCTCGAGGCTGGCTTAAGCGCATCAGCTGACGCTGCCATTGATGGGTTTAATTGTTGGAAATAAACGGAGGACCACCGGCGCAGGAACTGCAGCAGGAGCAGAAGCTGTGATTCATTAAAAGGCTGAGACTATCAGACCTGTTCCCATTTGCAATTGTTTTTAAAAAGTAAGCGATAGCCATTGAAATTCGATTTTAATGCTCGGGGTCTCAGTATAAATATTAGAGAATTTTTTGTTAATTGAATGGATTGCATTAAGTCTTTATTTAATTGTAGATCTATATTATTATTTTTTTAGCATAGAATTATTTTTCTGCAATTTTTATAGGGCTTTACTTTACCTTGTTTTTACTTGAACAAATTTGTATTCTCTGCAGTTGTTCCTTCCGATTAAACCATTTGATGATAAACCTTTACTTTATTTTAGGCCATTCAAAAGCAAGTCTATGCCAACCGACAATCTGTCTGGAATTTGCGAATAAGCCCCACCAGAATGGGAATCGAGAACGGGACTGTGGAGTACCTTGTGCCCATAATGTGCTTGTGGCTATCTGACTGCTGTCGGCTGGCCGCCATTTGCTGTTTGCTTAATGGAAAATACGTGCTTGGGCATAATTGGATTTTTGCTATTTTTGTTGCCATTCGAACGGAGATGATCGCAAAAAACACATACTATGTGCGGAGCACTTGCATTTGGCCGTCCATGATTTAAAAATGTTTTGCATGGCTGGCGCTAATGGTCTTCAATAACAATTATAAACGTTTTGCGCACAAATGCGAACTGAATGAACCGCAACTATGAGCGGCTAACTGGGCATGACGGAAAGTGCCCAGATATCACGTATCCGCTGATAATTAAATTGTATCGTCCTGATGGCAAATTAATTCAATTTTATTTCAACAGCCCTGCCGCCAGCCGTGCCAGCAAAGAAAGCACTAAAAATCTATGTGGGCCAACGACACCTCCCGAAGATACAAATGAAAAAACGTGCAAACAGCCAAAGCAGCCGAAATGAATGTCGTGCCGGAGCGAAATGATAAACGAGAGCTGGCAGGAAACTTTTGTTTCTTTTTCTTATTTTGGGGATGCGAGCAAGGAAATTGCCAAGATTGAGATTATACTTCAAGAATTATTTAGCAACGAGAGCAATACTAGCGGCGTACTTATGTAAATATATCGGAAATGTAAGATATTATTTTTAAAACAAAATACTTTGCCTTTGGATTATATATTGATACAAATCGAAACATTATTTTCTAAAAGATTAGATCAATATCATATAAATATTGAATAAATTAAACTATAAACAAAATTATATTTCACTTGAAAAATATTTTAGAATATTCATTAGAATCATCGACAGAAAATAATACTTTCCTATTTACTATAATTTTTTAACCTCAGCTACATATTGAACTGGAAAATTTAATCATTGAATAAATAAGATTTGTGATATTGAAAAAATTTACTTTCACTTTGAAAATATATTGATATCAATTGAATTTTTTTAAATAGAATATTAAAAACAATTTACCGCTCAGTTGCGATTAAAAACCAAACTAAAATACTTCTGAGAATATTTTTTAAAATTATGAAAAGCTAATAAAAATATTTATTTAATTTAATATCCTAAGAAGGAAGCATAAAGTAGCTTACTTTTAGTTTATCAAAAACCTTTAAGTATTTAAGCTTTAATTAATTATGTTTAAGAAATCTACCTATAATCCTCATACCGATATTTTGGTTTCGCAATCAAAAAGCCATCGCTAAGTCACAAAAATTCCCTAAAATATGTCCGCTTTAAACGAAAAACAAACATAACATTGTATTGTTTTTTCTCCCTACAGCTAAAGGTGCCAGCAATTGATGGGACAACTCTTGTGGCGGTTTCCGTTTGATATGCGCAACTTTTATTTGGTTTGCCGTGAAAAATAAACCTCTCGCACCGCTGACTTTCTTTCCTCGCACTTATTTCGACTTGCTGTGGCGCTTATTGCAATTTACTGACTCCGCACGTGACAAACGAGCCGCACGTTTCGCTCATTGTACGCGACCTGCTGCGGATCACACATACGCACCGTTGCCAGGCATCCTGTTTTCTGCTGGTGCTCGTTTAAGCCAGTTGACTGAACGAGGAGAAATTCTTTCTGTCAGTGTAAGCACAGGCATTAATTTGAAGCTTGAGGCGAGTCGGTCGTTCGGTCATATTGCAAATAGATTTTATCCGACGCATTAATTAAAATCATGGACGAACGATGCCGAAATCACAATAAGAGGCAGCCAGGAGCCCTGATGAAGATAAATCACAATGGAAAATTAGTTGGCATGTTGAGCATATTTGATATTTTAGCAACAGGCTGGCATATACACAAACAGGCACTCGGAAAATACATCATCTAAGATTTATATATTATAATGTTACTTAAATCTAAACTCTCCTTTTAAAGATTCAGAGAAAATAGAGAAGTATGTTCTTAAGCATGTGATTATAAAATAATAAAATACAATTTTGGTTATTTTACATTTAAATTCCATTTGTTTTAGTTACCCTTTTCCCTCCTGTGCATCTTGCCTACTCGTAGCTATTCAATTTATTTTGGCCTGGAGAAGATACACGGCGTTGCAAACAGGCATCAGCATATTTTGCTAAGCTGTCGAATAAGAAAACACACATTCGTATATTGTATGGCAGATTGTTGTTGGTTATCCGACTCTCGTTTCTGTTTGTCTTAGCACTGTCAATGTGAGTCGAAAATCATTAATTTGTATTACGGATTGCAGCTGCCGAATACTAACTACGTGCCCCGGGCGCCTTCGGGCAGCTCACAGAAACATTAAAGGCGTTAAATGCCGCACTAATAGTCACGTTGCCTCAGCCCCGAATCCAATGACAACGGAGCGTCCAAATAAAAATGTTGCAGTATCTGGTGTTGGACCGGGAAACCCCTGAAATTGGCCCCACTATCCCAGCCGGAACGTGTGAATCGCCGGCCGCGAAAAGTCACGGAGCAGCAAGGCGAAACGAAGGGAGCAGGATACCAGTACCGGCAGGATTCACGGGCAGGGATTCGGGAGCAGGCGACGTGTCTCTGAAATATATTACCAAGGCTAAAACTGAGGCGAAACAAGAAGAAATCGCCAGAGCAAAACGGGCTGCCAGCAAGATGGGATTACTAAATGGAAGATATCCAGACAAAGATATTGAAAAAATGGTCAGCGAGACTTTAAGCCGCAGATTAACGTGGATGAACTTTCCTTGAAATCGAGGATAACAACGAAGTTAACTGTCTTTAAACGGAAACGGAACTGGCCAAGATTTAGAAATTCCTTTCCATATAATAATACAACAAAAAGATTTTAAAAAATAAGAATATGATAGAATGAAAAAATTCTATGGGTATTTAAAAGAATATTTTATAATATTCTTTCAGCCAGTTCAATGATATTTCTTAAGAGGAAAATCCAGAAGAAAATTAATTAAAGACTAACCTTCCTTGACTCAAATGGGATGGGATCCCTTTAGCTCAAAATATTTACTTTCCTTCAAAACTGTTAAAGATTCTTCTTACAAATATATTTTTTTTAAGTTCAGAAGATTCCGAAATTCTTAAAACATATTTCGAGTGCAAATTATAATTTTCAGCTGACTTGTATTTCAGATAATCAACACTTGAAAGAGCGAACTATCGAGTTCGATAGATAAGATTAAAGGGTGGCACTCTTTGTGATTCTATAAAACCAGCTATGCTAGAGACTGTGTCAGTCTTAAATACATTGCTGAATCGGGAACATGGTTGCGAGTTTTTGGCAGTTTCTTCTTGTGGGCCTTATCCTGGGGCTACTGCCTGGTATGAGTCAACAGGTGAGCGGAGAGGTTGACAGCTTCTACGCTTCAGGTTTTCGGTTTCTGATAAGACACATTAATCAGACATCAGTTGTTTGTTTACTCGTCTGATTAGCTTTCCACGTTCTCCCTTGTTTTAGGCGGCACTAGCCGAAACAGATTACTATACGGCCGGGGTGGTGGAGTTCCGTCAGTCTGAGCTCGGTGTAACGGAGAACGTGCAGGCCTATGTGGAGATCATTCTTTCGGAGAATGCCAGCACCACGGACATTATTGTCTTTCCGAAGGGCACTCTGAATGGCTTGGGTTCCATGACATTTGTACCGAAACCCGAAGACGATATTGCTCCCTGTCTGACCGATCCCAATGCCACCAACTATGAAGAGTTCCTGGTGACCCTTTCGTGTGCAGCCCGCAATGCCCGCAAGTATGTCGTTATCAATCTCACGGAAAAACAGAGGTGCGAGGATGTGCCGGAGGACACCAGACCCTGTGCCCCCGATGGCCTCAATACCTACAACACCAATGTGGTCTTCGATCGTCGAGGTGTCGTTGTGTCCCGCTACCGGAAGGTGCACGTTTTGGGTGAAAACAAAAACAGCACCTACCTGCCGGAATTGATCACCTTCGAGACGGACTTCGGGGTCACCTTTGGCCAGTTTATATGCTTTGATATTCTTTTCTACACGCCAGCCCGCCAGCTTGTCGTGGAGCAGGGTGTCACGGACTTTGTCCTCCCGGCCATGTGGTACTCCCAGCTGCCTTTTCTCACAGGTGAGGTAGAGGGGCACCTCCTTAGGATCATAGCTTTTATTATCATGTAAAAGCCTTCCCATTTTTTGACACCAGCTGTTCAAGTCCAAGAAGGTTGGGCCTACTCCAACGATGTAAACCTACTGGCAGCTGGAGCCAGCAATCCTTTGATTGGAAACAGTGGATCCGGCATCTACCATGGCCGCAGCGGCGCCCTGACCAGAGTGATGAGGCTGGACTCGGGAGAACGAACCATCTATGTGTCCCAGGTGCCCAAGTACACACGGAGCAGGTCCGTTCAAAAGCGAACGAAGAGGGATAATGCACTGCAAGCGAGGACGCCTCGTCAGGTGGCCACAAGCTCGAGTTATTTGATGAAACGCGACGACGTGGAAAACTATGAAACTGAGCTGCTGCATTTTGACGAGGGAGCCAGCGGCAATGTAAGCAGAACTCTGTGCCAGGGCAGCTTTTGCTGTCATTTCGACATCGCCTGGAGATCATCCTTGGTGGCAGAGAACGGTAGCTACTACAGCTACCGACTGGGCGCATACGATGGCTGGCGCACCAACGACACTGAGGACGCCAACTACATCCGCAACTGTGGGCTGTTTGCCTGCTCTGGTCCCACCATCGAGAACTGTGGACAGTTGCTGGGTGCAGAGGGAGCGGAGCAGCAGACTAGCGTGTCCTTTACACGGCTGGCGATCGGGGTCACCTACCCGGAATCGCGGGAGTTTTTGCTGAGTCCCAACTCCCTGCTCAGCAATCTGCTTCCTCTGGAGCCCAGCCAGTTCGAGTGGTCACAGCAGAAGCCCTCTGAGGAAAGGTGAGTTATCCCAAGACTGAAATCTCTGATCATTTGCAATCTTCCCCCGGCACAGTTATCAGTACGTGGTACGCTTTGCCTTGCACGAACCACTGGAGTTGAGTAATCTGCTGACATTTGCTGTTTATGGGAACTACTACGACAACGAGTGCACCTTTGGCGTGGGCGATGAGGAGGAGCAACTGGCCTGCGGTTACAGGAGTAGCTCAAGTAGGAATGCAGTTCTTGGAGGATTGCAAGCATTTTCACTGGCTATCCTGATGCTCGCTTGGTTAAGAATTTAACAAATATATATTTGTTGGAGGACGATATATTTTTATTGAAGAAATTAATCTTCTAATTTGTTTAATATGTTTATAGAATGTTTAAGGTGGTATCCCAAAGTAAGTATATGAAAAAAATCCCCCTAAAACTACCCGACTTTTTCTTAATAAGCCAGGATTCTTCGACATCCTCAGCTTTAGTTTGTGCGCCATCGTATGGCTTTAATGCAATAATGCTCTGCTACCGCCACATAGTTGCCACCGCCTCACAGTTTTTGGGTTATGTCGGAAAAACCTGGCACACATAAAAACATCACAGGAAAAGGCGAAGCAACCAAAAAAAAAAAAAGTAAAACTAGGGGGAAAAGGCTACTGGCCATGTCTTCAATCAGCGGCGCAGAGCCGGAGATGTGAGGCGGACGGAGAAGGTGATGGAGGCGGTCGCAAGGACGTTTTGCACTAAATTGAAATACTTTTTACGACTTCCGGTGTTTTGCTGAGCTGCCAACATTGCTTTGTATTGCACGGCACAATGTGCCCGAGTGTATGTGTGCATGAATAAAGTATTTTGAGAGTTTGCTACATGACAAATAACTGCTTATGTATGTAGTTCTTCTCCGCCTCTCTCTCACTTCCACATACATGCGTCTAACCATTTACACACACTCACTAGCATTCGCCGCTCGGGGCCGCAACAACAATGTGTCTTCTTTCCGTCATGGCTGCCATTTCCGGCTAGCGAATTTCAGCACAGTTTTCCCACCGAACATTTATTAAAAAAAAAAGTCAAATACAGCCTGCACAACGAAAAAAATCATTGGTTAATTTTGTCAAAAAAAATATTAGTAAATATGTTTAGTACAAAAATTGAAGAAACTTAAACATACAAAAAAAAAACATAAAATTATTTACATAAATTCTCTAAGAAAGGAAAAATCCGTTCCCTTACGTCAAAAGAAAAACTATCGCCTCAACCTATACGAATAAAATTACATCTAACAGACTTTAAGTGAAAAATAATCCAATATTTTAAACTTGATATATTTTATAAAAGATCTTCGGTATTGTTGGAATATATTTTGGTGTGAATTAAACTCTACTTGACATTTTTGCTCGGTGCAAATGAGTCGCCAAGCATGTATGGGCTCATCCGTCTGGAGCTGGCCGTAGAGAGTGTTGGCTGCTGTGTGTGTGTATGAGTGTGTGTACGGGTAAATTGATTGAAATGACCAGCGGCGGATGTGCGCCGAGCTCGAAGCTCGGAGATCTGGCGCCCCAACGGAAGGACATCAACTGCTGCTTGTTCATTTCGCCTCTGCCTTTTGGCAGAGAATGTATCTTGTAGGTCGGAGGTTGTATTTTGTATCTTGTAGCTCTTTGGCTCATTGCGAGCGCCCGCCGCCCGGCTTTTATTTTCATTTGTCAGGCAGTTTATTGCCTGCTCGGCTCTGTTGATTTTCTGTTCGCTTTGTCGGCACTTTCCGTAGGCCCCGAAAACACCATATATATATTCCCTTGCTTTTATTTTGTTTTTCCTTTTTCCGTTTCCCCCACCGGCCTTTTCCTATTTCTCCTTTGTTCTGCTCCCAAACTTAGCTGTCCAATTTTCATGATTGCCATTGATGTGTGTGGGGGTCTTCGGTCGGTGCCTTTGCTGTTGTTTTCCTGTTTCCGGTTGCCTGGTAAATACCCATCATTACCATCCGCTGGACACCAGCTGAGACTTGGATTAGGGACCAAGTTTCGACTGCTTAATTTGTTTGGAATTTATGAGCTTTGATTGCCAGCGGGCTTGTAGTTATCCTAGAAAAGATTTGTCCGCAAATTAATTAACGTTCGCTGCCCTTGTTCTCCGTTGTCAATTTATGTTAACTGCCCCCGCCGAATGTTAGGCTCCATTAGGGAGTTTATTCGCCGCCAAAAGAGCCACGCCCACGACTGCTGCTGCTTTTGCGACTGTGTTTTATGGATCAACAAGAAAATAAACAAAAAATAATGCCAAAACTTTATCGTGGCCCTGTGCCGACTGCAGGGGCGGAAAACTCAATTGAAAAGTTTGCTGTTCATTTCCGGCTGCGAAAGCGGAAGCCGGGGCTGGGAAAAGGGATGGACCGCGCAGCACCACCGGAAACGGGAGGTGTCGGCCGACAGGGAAATGCATTTGAATCTAATATGGCGTTCAGTTTTCCGTTTGCACAGTTCAAGCGACATTTTCAACTATTCGCTCCCTCTCTTTCTGTCTCTATTTCTGTGTGTCTCTATCTCTCTTTCTATCCCACTATGTCGCTCCACTTCCTTGCTTGTATCTAGTTGTGCATAAATTAACTTTGTCGCTTTTTATTCGCTTTTAATTCACTTTTTGCGCGGACATCGTCGACGTCATTTAGCTCGTTGTTGGCGCTTTGTTAATTCAAAAAGTTTTAATAATTTTACTTTCCAACAACTCGTGCTCGCACTGCAAAAACGGAGCAACAAGTGCCCAAGCCGGCATAAAGATATCCTGCCCCTAGCCCAACCCTTCTCCCCAGGCTGCTTTGCATATTCAAGTGGCGTATCTCTCTTTGATGACTCCTGGGGTCGGGACCCTTAAAGTCGACGCATCGCGAAACTTAACTTTAGCGTCTGGCAGCCTGCCAGGGAAAATGATAAGACACAAACACTTATAATACAATTTAAGATGTGCACTGCGAATTATTAAAAATAAAATTAAATTCATTGGTTTCATTCATAAATACTAGCATTTAGATATCTAAATTACCATAAACACAAACATTTATATCCGTCTGTGGATTATCTATTTTCCCCTAGTACGAGTCCTTTAAAGACTCCCCCTTGCAGTTGCTTATCCAGCTTGATCCATCAGTAAATGAAAACACTTGACAAATGTGCTAGCTCTGACAGGCTGATCCATAAATGCCAGCCACTGACCACACGAACGCCCTCGTTCGCCGGCCACTCAAGTTAATTCAATGCGAAAGTCTCACACATTCCCATAAAACCAACAAGCAAGCACTTGAGCCTTTAAGAGGGGGAACAGTAACAGGAGCAGGAACAGGAGCAGTAAAAGGAGCAAAAGCAGGAACAGGAACAACTGGACCAAGGGCATTGGCAGTGGAAGTGGATGTGGAGCATCTGCTGGCCGGAAGTGCCTGCCACTTGTGTAAGTGTCGCGTGTTGCATTTGTTGCTGTCCCGCTCATGTAGAGCACTCGTTTGTGTCGCCTCTTGCCACTTTTTATTGTGCTCATAATTTGTTGGAGTTAGGACAGCAACCACTTGACACTGACAGCCTGCGAGTGAGGGAGTAGTCCTCACACTCTAACGGAAAACATGGAGACTCTAAGGACTCTTTAAACAGGTTTAAATATCTCTTATTAATATTATTAAAAAATAATATAAAATAATATAATAATAGCTTTGTCTTATTAAAATTTTTCTTTAAACTGTGTAGTTTTTCTTTCCGTGTACTATACCCTTAACTCCCCTTTGGTTTTTGTAATTTTAGTATTCGCACAATTTTCCACCAACATTGTGACCCAATTGCCTCTCGTCCGTGCTGGGCAACCGAGCAATCAGACATTGATTGGTTGATCCACCAAACTAGATCCAGCCAAAGCCCAGAACTCAATCAGCAATTAGCCGTTTCGCCCAATCCAGAGTTCATAATTCAAAATTTTGCGCACGCAAATACACAAATGCATCCGCACTAATTGAAATTTATGGCGATGCGGTTGAGTGGTGCGGTGCTAACTTTTTCCACTCACATCAGGTCGCATTAGAGGCGACCAGAAAATATCGCATAATGCAATTGCAGCACAGAGGGACAACAATGAAACCGGCTATGTCGACAACGACTACTACAGCGACGATCACGATGATGATGATGATGAAGTGGGGCAGTGCAGCAGATAAAGCACATAAAGCACAATACAATTAGCGTCCAAGTGCACGGTTTCCGGGAGTAAACGAGCTCGAGACCGTTGACAGGGCTGAATTAACGATTGTCCAGCTCTCCAATTGACCATCCCATTTCCCCAGTCAACCAACAGACCACTCGTCCTTTTAGCCCAATCCTTGTATGTACATAGGTTCGCATGTGAAGCGAATGGCCTCGCTTATATTCCATTATAATGTATTGATTTATGCAAATTTCTTGCCAATAATAAATATCTTTGCATTGTGTTAAATTGACGAAAGGGGCATTATTGCAGCGTTGATTGAACGGTAAAACAAAATATAATTTCGAGATGTTATGGTTGAGCTTTATTATCAATGTTGATGAGGTTTTAGCTTTTTTTAGCTGCACATGTTTGCTACTCACAGAAAAAAAATTATTTATTTTAAAGGCTTTAATATTATAGAATGCAAAATTAGTTGTAAATGATTCAATTTTTTTAGAAAAGCTGGAAATCATATCATAAATCTATATATATAAAAATGGAGACAAAAACTGTTACTAATTACATCACAAGGAAACG
>JAEIIJ010007962.1:0-116896 GCA_018904815.1 Drosophila ogumai | reverse complement strand
TTCCGATTCCGTTGACAGGCTGATGTTCCAAAGCGTGAAGTTGAAAGTAAGTTGAACCGCAAAGAACAGGATTATCTTTAACCTCAAACGCAAACGAAATCCATCAAAGTTAAACGACAAACTAAAACGTATAACAACCAGTTTAAATCGAGGAAAATCGGGCAAAACCTGGCAAAGGATAAAAAAAACTCGCTACTTGCTGTAAATTTCTCTGTGGCTGCCTTCGAAGAACTTGATTACATAATGTGCGCGTGTGAGATACACATAATATATATGTAGATACAACGAAAAGTACACAAAAAGCCAGTGAACATATTTCGTAATCACTTGGAATACACCCCATATAAATACACACACCACGAATCCTACATATACGCGCGCCTATATATACCATTTGTTGCGGAAAATTTTCATTACGGAATGTCTATATGCATCGTCGACGATCTATTTTCATCGCCCTCGCCCCGATCGATCGACACTTGACCGACCGCTGGGATGAACCAGAAAAGTTTCCAACGGGCCAAGCCAACAGCCCCATTCTTTCCCCCGGGAAAAACTAGTGCGAAGTCAAGTTGGACTTGGGAAAAGCTCGCGGGGAAAATGACAGTGTGGAGAACTTGTGTATATTCGATGGGATGGTCGGGATCCCGAGCGCGCGAACCCGCGAACGCTGATCGTTCAGTGATCTAATTTTGGCCAAGTTATTTCTCGAGATTTATTTTCGTTCGAACGCACCGAGAGCGACAGAGAGAGAGTGCATACGTATATGTATATGTGCTGTGCATGTATATAGCGAAGGCGTTCGGTTCGGGTGTCGGATTACGTATACGCAGTGTGCTCTTCGGGTTGGCAACGCTCCCAGATCGCCACTCACGCACACATACACCCGCCAGTGACAGTAACTAATGGCAGCCGTGTCAAGATTTTCATGATGACCAAAAATGTGCGTACCAGAAATTTCAGGGTTACCACATCGACCCCGTTTCCGAAGGGTGTCATCGGGAGAGTAGGGGTAGGGTCCGGATTATTTTTAAACAAATAAATCGATAAAGTCAATACAAAAAAATAAACAATATTTTGATGAGATTTTCGTGCGAATATAACGATCGATGCATGCTAACCGACTGTCTTTCGTGCAGATGTCGAATTCGTTTTCGAAGTCATGGGTTCCCCCGGCGAGGGCATTGATGCCGTCGACCTAGGAGATGCCCTCCGCGCTCTGAACTTGAACCCCACCTTGGCGCTGATCGAGAAGATGGGCGGCACCAAGAAGCGCAACGAGAAGAAGATCAAGATGGATGAGTTCCTGCCCATCTACTCACAGGTGAAGAAGGAGAAGGAGCAGGGTTGCTACGAGGACTTCATTGAGTGCTTGAAGCTCTACGACAAGGAGGAGAACGGTCACATGATGCTGGCTGAGCTGCAACACGCCCTGCTGTCGCTCGGTGAGTGACTCCCTAATGAACCTGCTAAACAGATTAACAATGTCATATAATGCAGGTGAGAACTTGGATGACGAGCAGGTGGAGACTCTGTTCGCCGACTGCATGGACCCCGAGGATGATGAAGGCATGATCCCCTACTCCCGTAAGTATTCGCCAGCCGAGCGATCTGTCTCGATTGACGCATTTCTCAGCAAATGCACATGTTGTAAACGCCGTTTGTCTATTCCACATGTCACTCTTTGTCTGCGCACAAACCAAATCTCCCCACCAACCACTCTGCACCTGCACTGTGCACTTTGTACCGTCTCGGCCTGAAACCCCAACGAATGTGTTCTCTGTTTGCGTGTCCATGTTTGCGTGTCACTGTCACTGCCCTGCACCGAAACTGCACACACACACACACTCGAATGTCACGAACACCACGAATCACTCCAAACAACACACAACAAATCCTGAATGCCACTCGAATGGTCTCTCCGCCCGGTGACTGTGTGCTCCTGTATCCTGTGTTCTCCCGCCGTTTGTCGTCGCTCCACACAGAGTTCATCCAGCGCTTGATGAGCGATCCAGTCGTCTTCGACTAAACAGTAAGTAGGGTTGGAGCTGGAAGCCCAACATGTGCCACCCGCTGTCCGGATGATGTCTACGTGTCTCGTCCCACAAAGACGCCCACGATCCTGTGCTAATCTCGCTCTGTTTGCTCTCTATTCCACAGCATTCCTCGCCAGAATGTGTGATAGACCAGATCAGCTATAAATAGTTACAAACAACAACAACAGCAACTATAGAGCAGCAACAACAACACCAACAACAAATTTATAGCAACAACCATTCTCCATAGATGTTATATTCATCGCTAACTCTCTCTATCTCTCTCTCGTATATTATTTTAATTAAAAATTACATCTGCTACTACAACTGCAAAATTGAACTTCAAGATAATATTATTTTTTAAAAAATAAAAAAATTTAAATTATAAAATAACGAAAAAAAACTGAAAAAATTCAAACTTATTGTGCACAATTATTTTGTTATGAATTTTTGATTTGTTGGTGATGATTACCTACACACACACACAAACAAAACATGAATAGTTAATCATTATTTTTTATGAGACGTAAATAAACCAAATAGCAAATAAAATAATGTTTAGGCAAATTCTACAACCGGAGCCACACGGGAAGAATTCTTTCCGGATGTTGCTCTCGAGCCTTCTTCTGAGGTCTTAACATGTGAATGTGTGAAAGTGGATTAAGTAAAATGTATTTAAATAAACACTAAGAAATAACTGTGCAGCCGAAAAAGGGTTGCACAATCAATAAACAATGCCGTTGGTAGAGGGTTGGAAGGGGGATTCCCTAGAGAACGGCACTTTTAAAGGAAGAAAAATATACTTTCCTTATTTTTTATAAAAGTCAAAGGTGCAAAAGGCATTAATTAAAATCAATTTTTTTAAAACATTGCCATTTATAAAATTCCAGACACATTTTTTGTCATATTTATACCACTGCAGGGTATTATAATTTATTTATTTATTTATTATTCTTGATCAGCAGCAACAGCCTAATCGTTTTAGCCAATTTGTTTACTTTAATTTATTTAAACCTTATAAAAGTCAACTCAGAGCTTACGATGGCTTTCAACAAACATTTTTTTAGCGGAGGCACAAACCATTAAGCTAAAACTAAAGCAATAAAATTATTCTCTTAACTAATTTTAAAAAAAATATTTTATAAAATATACATTTTTTTTGAATTACGTAAATTTTGCCTTAAGTATCCAAACAAAATTAATACACAAAAACAAAAAAAATTATAATAATAATTTAATAATAATTAATATACCCTCGCTTACCCTGTACTAAAAAAGCCCCGGCTGAGCAGCTTGCGGAAAAGCTCAGCGGCGCGCGCCGCCTGCGAACGTTAGCTGGGAATTTTCAACGCATTGAAAATCAGTTGAAACCGAGATAACAAACCCAAAAGATACAAAACAGCCGACGGAGCTGCGCTGCCTGGCCGTTTCAAAATTTGCACCAGCAAAAATCCAAATAAATTAGCCGAGTGTCGTGAAGTGCGAGTGAGCGTGTCGCAACGCTGAAAAGTGTATTCTTTTTGCGCTCTGCCCCTGGGGTTAAAAATGCAATAGAGAGCCAAGATCCAAAGGCATTCCAAACGCTGCGATACAGATACGAAACCGAGAAACACCGAATACCGCCACAGTGCACAGTGCAAAAGTGAAAAGGATTCGGACGCAAGGATATACACACACAAAAGTACCGCATCCCGTTTTTCCGTGAGTGCAACCAACACACGCATACGTACACACACACACACACACTCTCGCTCGGCTTTCAACATGGCGGATGTCCTGGAGAAAAGCTCGGCGCTGGATGCTGTGCCAGCACTAGGCGACACCCATCCCCAATCCCAGGCCCAGTCGCTCCAGCAGCTGCAACAGGAAGCTGCGCCGCCACAGCAGCAACTGCAACAGCAACAACCGCAGCAGCAGCAGCAGCCACAGAAGCCCGCACCTGCGAGGGCCAATCAGGAGCAGAAAGGTAAGATACACTCGCGGGTAAAAGTGACTTCACACCGCATTACGCATACGCCGCGTTCGCCGTAGAAAATCAATTAGGGAAAGTTCCGGGCACGCCTCCCCATCTCCGACTGCATTGGCAATGGCTCAATTAAAGGAAGTGTGCTGCCGGCACACCCCAGGACATTGACGACGCTTCAGTTACGGTTATGTCAGGCGAACATGCAGCTCCGGCTCACGTCATGGCCTCCATCCAGCCGGTTTCGGGCAGGGGACATTATGCAAATAGATTTGGCAGGTTCGGCGTTCTCCAAGCTATTGTGTGCGAGATCTGTTTGCTCAGCCGCCGCTTTAGGCCGTCTGAAGGGGGCTCGACTGTCTGCCTGCTGCTTCTAATAGGGGCGGAGGGCAGGATGTGTGGGAGGCGGGGTAATGACCTGCAACAGGGACAGCTTTTAATTGTGCTCGCTGCATTGTGGAGGCTCCAGTGTGTATCTATCAGATACAGAGACACAGATACGGATACGGGCACGCCGATAAAAGTTATCAGCCATTCGAGCTCGTGCTGATGCGGCCGTTGATGTTGCGGTCGCTCTGCAGCTGACCTCGTTTCGAATCAAGCAGCGAGTGCACCTACCCGCCGAAAGGTCGATTAGCTAGGCGGAATTTGCTGGGTAAACACTATAATACACATAATTGCGAGCTGTTCCTGCCAGGGCATTCCCCAGTCGGCAATAGACTTCATTGGGTTAGCGGGTGTTATGTGAGTGCGCCAAAGATACACCCCTGCCTCGGCTGATGATTAAATCAAGTCAAGAGCAAACCGGCTCTCTGTTAAATAATAATAAAAAACAATAACAAAGCAGCGCCGCTTTAGCTTTGTTTAGTGCGAATGACAGAAGAGTAAAAATATAGTTGTTGATTACTATCAGCGCTCTCATCCGCATGAAGTCACCCGTCGGCACCTGCTCTATATCATGTAGATTTGCGATTATGGACTTTGCCAGCTTCTGCCCTGGCTGATAAGCAGGTGAAATGGCTTTCCAGTTAACACTTTCTTTTTGTGTCAAAACATATATTCGCGTGACGTAATGGAAAAACGAAAACAAACCCATCTCTTTGCACATTATTATTATTCTGCGCTCGCGGCCTTTAAAAATAGCCAAGATTCGGTGCAATTTCTGTCGCCTATTTTGCTTTGGCTTTTCAATTATCACAAAACGCTGCCAGCTGAGCGACAGTTTCGTTTCTCATTTGCATTTGGCTCTGCAATTGATTTTCCCCCGTGTTTTTCTCTTTTCTCCTCTACGTCTTCAGAGAACCGAGCTAACGGGGGCGTGCGCTAGATACTTTTGTGCTTTTGTAGATACTTTTTACCCAACGGCTTTAAAAACTCTGCTAATTGTTAAGGTTTCCGCTCGGAGAAACAATTACCGAATATTTTGAGCCATATTTGTGAGCCACGCCTTGCTTCAGTTAATTCAAGCAAGACGAAAGTTGGTTGTTCAGATTTTGTGACTTTTGGGATACGCTTGGCTCCCCCGCCCGCATATGGTCTTTACGATTAATTAATTAGTCCGAAAAGTGGTACTGTGTGCCGAACTTGGGCCGGGAATACCTGGTATTAACCCTAGAAAGCCGCGTGCATGCTTGGAGGTGCAACAATTAGCATGCACATGGCGCGCAATGAGCGTCCATTAGGTTGTTATTGTCTCGTAACTGCCGGCATATTAATGCATTGTGTATCTGACGGATGCATCTCGCAGCCTGAAGCGCGGAATGCGGCACAGTTTCGGCTTGATTAATTAATTACAAAATTAAAAGTTTGATCAATAAAGTTTGCTGCAAAATTAATAAGGCTCCGAGTTTCGGGTGGTGGCTCAGGAGTCTCAAGAGTTCAGGGTTCACGGCTCAGGCTGACTGGTGGGTGCTGCGGCAGGTTGGGTGTTTGCCTAATTGTTTTCCCGCGAGCAAAGTGTCGCTAGACACGCGACACGCAAATCCCGCCCCAGCTCCAGCTCCGTACTACGAGTACTCCGTGCTGCCCTCTAATTAAAGCCACAAAAGAGTTGTCAAATGGCTTCGGCGCGAACATCGCCCCGCCGAGCAGCGGCTGACAATACCGATATTCCAGTTCAATAAACTCGGCCAGCGGTGGCTGTCTGGGACCGGGGACCTGCTCTGATTTCGATTCACTCGATTTTACCAGCCATTTTCCACCAGTTTCCATGGGCTTATGGCCATGCATATCTGCACTTTCGTTGGAGTCGGAGTTGGAGTTGGAGTCTCTTAGGAGCCGTTGGGTGGGTTGCCGCTTGCCCAATCCCCATTGCTACCCCAGGGCCACTGCCTCTTTGGGCAGACGCCGCATAATTTGTTGTTCTGCTTGTAGTTTTTAGCCAAGTCCATGTACGGGGCGGCATTGCCCGTTTTGGCCGACATCGGGTATCGTGCGTGCGGCTGCCGCACTGACAATTGCCACATTTTGTGGAAGGCAATCAATAATCGAAGTGCGTCAAAAATACAAATGTTAAAGTTACCCAGCCACCTAGCTCCCACCGTCCGACAATAAATCTAGCCATGTTCGACATGAAATGCGCGTCACCTGAGGTCCTAGTCGATAATACAGCCATAAATTCGGCTCTTGATTAATTGATAAGGTGTCGCCGCAGGGAAAACAAATACGATTCTTAGCTTGGAATTAACAGACACAAGTGTGAATTAAAGATGGATATATGTCTGGGAAGGAAACCCTATAATTATTTGTGAGATATATGTTATCTGATTTCGACTGTTTAAGATACAGTCTTAATTTCTTTGTGGCTTCCACTTCAAAATTAGTTTGTTAAGCTATCTCCTCCTCCCAGGAAGAGCTTCTTGTTAACTAGAATTAAAGCTATCTTTTAGCATAATACCTATCTTAGGTTAAGGAAGCAGCTTAATTAGCGAAGTGAAGAAGAAAAAATTCTTTTAACGACTCAAAATTTCTTTCCGTGCTAACCACCTGCACCTTGCCTTGGGTTTCTTCCAAAACCCAGCCGTGATTCATCTTCTACGCCGCAGGATAATTCGAGTTTGACCAAACATGCGCAGTTAGCGAGCCCAGCAACCACATGAGGATTCCGCCCCCGCCAGAGTGCTCACAGGAATGTTGAATAGAATAATCAATGAGCATAGCGTAGGCACGGAATTGACCAAGGGAAGGAAGCCAACCAAAAGGGGAAGGCATGCCGATAGATACAACGTAAGCGAGGCAAAGCCCCTCGACCGACCGGCTGCATCCCCCGAAAAAGCAAAACAAATGCCGGGCGGTTAGGACGGAAAACGAAAGCACTTGGGGGTGGCAAAACCAACCCCCAAACGCCGCCGAGTGACAAAAAAACACCAACAATTCGGCCTTGGTTTGAGTGCGTTTCCAATTAAATGCACTCGCTTTACATAATTTTTAACTAATTCTAATTGATTAAAAAAAATGTATTTATTTTAAATTGAAGGGGGATTTAAATGAGATATTTTGCGTGCTAAAATATCGCAAAAATATAAAGCAAAAAAATTTATTAAAAGTAGTAAAGTCTAAATAATTTCTTTTACTATTTTTAAACACACAACGATGAAAAGCTTTTTCACTAAATTAGCTTAAGTTATGATTTAAATTTCCCGGGTAGAGTTCAAGCCGAGCTTTAAAGGTCACACTGAAAACACCAAGGAAAGGCTCACAACGCTCGTTTTTCTTATGGTTCGTATACTAACTACCTTTTGGGTTGCTGTATCCGCTCAATTCAGACACACACCAATCGGCGAATTGGTACGCAGCCGCGGCGAATTTATCTTTCGTTATATTTAAATAGGCATAAAAAAAACAAGAAAGGAAGCTAAGTTCGGCACGCCGAAGTTTGTATACCCTTGCAGATGACATGGCTAGACTCGGCTGTTGATTCTGATCAAGAATATATATACTTTATAGGGTCCGAAAGGTCTCCTTCACTGCGTTACAAACTTCTGACTGAAATTAGAATACCCTGCAAGGGTATAAATATAGTTTATATGGTAGCAATATTTTGGATATTTAAAAAATAAAAATTCTATATACATATAACAAAATAAGTAAATATATTAAACAAAACGTTTCTTCTTTTTAGGTATGTATGCAGAGATACGGAATAACACAAGTTGGTTGACATATAATTAATAAATATAATCTCAAGATGGCTTCACTTATATTGGTATGTTAAGAAATGGCTAAATATTAAATCAAATTAGAATATTAGTAGCCCACAATGCAAGATTAATATTAGTATAAACTAACCTAGGCAACCAAGTCGAAAGTAAACTCTTTTGCCAGCAGACAACTAACCTTGGCAATCGAATTAGGCTAAAGAACTAGGCAGACTTTAGCCAGGAGACCATCTCCCACCACCACCGAAGAGGTATATTCTCAGCCAACCTCATGTCAGTTGGGATCGTCGCTGGTTTACTTTTATGTCTACGCATTAGAGCGCTGCGCTGGCGTCTTGCGTGCTGGCTGCCTGTAAATAGACAACAATTAGGGGAGCCTATGACAACAACACCTGGATAATAAATATGATGCGGTGCGTGGCAGGCGGTGCCTGTAGCTGCCTTACTTCCATACACAGCTCCCTCCGTATGTGCACTGTGTGTGTGTGTGTGTTTGGGGGGTATTAGGAGCAAAGGATTGCGAAGGAATTGCACAAATGCGCGTCCATGCCTCCCCCCGGGGGCCCATTAAATTAATCAAGTCAAATGAAATCTGCATATAAAATCAACGCTACCCCGATGTTGGCCTGGCTGGGCCTCCCTGCTCCACTCCGGACTGGCGTGTTGAATTTGCATTTTTCCCCGGCGCCCCACTAATAAATTTGTATGTCAATAGAATAAGCCAGGCGACGCCAGCTCTGGCTCTGGCTTGGCTTTGCCTTTGCCTTTGCTCCACGAAAATATCCTGCTCTTTGAACTGCGCAAGGACACTTTCTGTTTATGCGCCCCGAGAAGTTTACGAGCGGCTGCTTCGCCAGTCCACAGAGAGGCAGGGCAGGGGCAGGCGTATCAAAACAAATTCTAAGTATTGTAATTCGAAATTTTTCAAAGCAAATAAAAGCAGTCGAGTTTTAACACTCGCGCCAAACACAACGCAGTCAGAGCTGGCGTCGCGGAGCACACAGCCGAATACAATATTAAAATAAAAATAAGCTAAACTAAAGGAAATATAAAACAATATCGAAGAGTAATAACTGTTTAAGGGCCACCCTTGCCAGGTTAAGCAGGAGTTTGTGTCGGAATCGAGACGGGAATTAAGCGACTTCCCTCAACATCCTTGCGGTGAGCGCAAAGTGCAAAGTGCATTAGCCTTCTCAGACTGTACGTGGCCAAGTTATTGCCCTCTTGGCTAGAAAAATCGATACAATTGCACGGCTCGGTTTTACGGCGAACTGCAACAATTGATAGTGGTCGGTCGTCTGTCGCCTGTCGGTGTGTCCGTGATAAAATCGCAACTGCAGTGGCAGTAGTTCCCACATCCGGGGGAAGCCGAAGCCCCGAAGCCCCTTCCCCGCAGCGAAATTCAATTGCCAGAGGACCAAGTTTGTTAACAATATTTCCCTGGCGGGCCCTGCGAGCGGGGAATCTAATTGAAAAGCGAAGCAGTAGCGCTTAGAAGGGGCTCCCCCGAACTTTTGTGGTTTATATGCCGCAGCCTGGCCGGAGTTGCACCTGCAATTGTTGGCTTTCCGCCCCTGCCCGCGCACAGCGAGTGATTGTTGATAATCAATTTGGCCAAGACCATTTGGCCACAAATGACAGTTGTCGTTGTTGCGGTTGACATGAACATTGTGTGGAATTTCGGTTTATGTCAGCCGCGACAGGGAAACAAATCATTGTGGCCCTAATTTGCAGTTGCCCCGCTGCCTGACAGGCCTCCTTTCAGTGCTTTTAGTTGGCCAGGAAGTTGGCGGATCCGACGACGAGTCCGTTTCTGACTCTGACTCGGCACAAGTTCAGTTGCGAGTCGAATGTTGCACGTGCTGAGGCCTCAGTTTGGAGCTCCTCCAGCAGCAGCAGCAGCAGCAGTTTAAAGGGAATTACGAGCCGTTTTTCGGTGGGTCTGTGCTATTTTATCGATTTGCCCTCCAAAGGTAACACACCAAAACTACATGTGAAAGTTTTCGGTTTTTTTTTTCTTCCGCCGCGACCGCAGAAAGTTAATTGCCAGGCAGTGCCGAGAACGAGAACGAGTCCAGAGTCCGCGTTAGGGTTCCAGTGCCACATAGTGCCTCCGCCTCCGACATGAGTGATACCGATGCGGTGAGTCCTTCGGGTGGTGGTTCAAGTCGAGTACCTGTACCTGTACCTGTACCTGCCTACCTGTGCAATTCAAGAGCAGCACTATAGCACCGCCAATTGCCCATGCACAAGCGATTTACGAGCATAATTTGAATATGACAGCGGCATTAATGGCCGCATTATTCCGGCGAGGCGACCTTGCATACATCATTGTGGGTCGGATCAGGATCGAACCCTTTGCGAAATAAATCAAACAGCGATTTGCTCTCGGCCTGCATTCGATTTGTGCGACTTAGAACTGCCGAAAGCGGAGCCGAAACACAAACTTTTGTTGAATCAATAAGTCACAAAAACAATTTGGGTCATGTTACAACTAGCAACCGAATTTCATGACAAAATTCCCTAATGGTAACCAAAGAGGACCGCCGCCGACCGACGACGAGAGCCCCAGAACTTACCGAGAATGCCAAAACAATAAAATGTAAACAAATGCAGAAAGAGCCATCAAATTTGAAAGCACCACTCAATGTGAATCGTATTGATACGTCTGCCGCGGATACATGAGTCCTGGCACCCACACTGACACTCGCTACTCCGCTTCTTGTTGTTGGCCCTGCGATATATGGCCATACATATGCAAATGATATGGGCCAGTTGGAGGCGCGGGAGTGGGCGCCGGCGGGGCCACGTGTGGCATTGGCCAACACACTGGCGGCTCCTCGAGCCCTGCCAGCTATCGGGTTACCAGACACTTGCACATTTCTGCACCGACACCGCAGGCGAGAAGTCCTAGCTCCAGCTCCAGGATGTACGGCACAGAGAAGACCCAAACCCGATCCAGCCAGGAGATTTCTCAGAAGGAGTACGCCGGAGCTAGAGAGGACGCAGCTCTTCAGCAGCAACCGCAGCAGGGTCGCCAGTTGAAGACGGAGTATATCCCAACAGATCGTTCAAGCTACGAAGCAGACTCCGTATCTGTAGATCGCTCTAAGCAGCCGTTAAGATCTCAACTTAACCTAGAGTATCTCGGTAGCAGTACCTCTGAGTCAACTGCAGAACGCGCCAAGCCACAGCTAAGATCTCCTCTCAACGCTGATTATTCAAGCAATAATGCTATCCAAGATCGTCCTGCATATGAGATGGATTCACTGTACTCAGATCGCTCCAAGCAGCCGATGAGATCTCAGTTAAATACAGAGTTCCTAACCAACACGTTACCTTCAGAGCGTCCCAATTACGAGGCAGCTACTTCGGATCAGAGCTCCATTAATCGTACCCAACAGCAGCCACTTCGTTCCCAACCAGCGGCAGATTACCCCAGCGGCAACATAGATCGCTCCCTCTACGAGTCCAGACAGCTCCAGCAGCAGCGACCACTCCAAAACACTGTTGACTACACCGCTTACAACGCGGCACCGCCCAAAGAACGCACCATTTCGCACAGCAAGCCCAACACTAGCACCTCCTCCACCCTCAACACCAATCCCAATCCCACGCCCATGCTGCCGAGTAAACCCAATGCTGAGTATGTGCGACCACCACAGAACTTTGTCTTGCCACCGCAGATGCGTCCCGCGGTGGGACCGCCCCAGCCGCGTCCTCCGTTCGCCGGCGCGCGGCCAATGGTGGGTATGGGACCGCGTCCACCCATGCCGCCCCCCAACATGGCGGTTAGGCAGATGGCGCCGCCACCACTGCGAACCACAGACAGCAAGAGCAACCTGCTCATGGGCCCGCCGCCGCCGGGTATGCGGCCAGGGATGCCGCCTCCGCAGTTAAGTCAGCAGAGCATGCAGCAGGCACGCTTGCCCAACTCAGGAGGACCACTTAGTCCGCCTGGCCAAGGACCGCCAAGGCCACCGGGTGGCTTTCCATGGAATCCGGCAGCAGGGGCACCGGGTATGCCGCCTGGTGCCAGGCCGCCGCCACCACAAAACATGACGCGTCCACCGCCGCCCACTTTTCCACGACCGCTGCCGGGTCAGCCGCTGCAGGCACCCTTCCGACCGCCCTTCAACCAGCCGCCCATGCAACCGCAACAGCAGCAGCAGCTGCAGCAACACATGCAGCAGCAGCAGCAGCAACAACAACAGCAGCAACACCAGCCACCGCAGCAACTACGCCCACTTTCAGCAGCGAGTGCTCACAACAACAACGACGACGACGATGACGTGATCATGGGTCCGGCAGTGACCCCGCTCAAGACATTCAACCCAAGGGCCGATCCGATGGGCTCGCCATTGCTGGAGGAGACGGAGCCGCCCTTTGAGACGAGCCCCCCGGCGGTAGAGGCCAAGAAGGGCCCCGGTTTCAGTAAGACAAACAATCTAAGTAGATACATACCATAAGTGAAGCCATCTAGGAGTTATTACTTTTTGTGTTTAATAATCCTTTATATCGGAAATAAGATATAGTGAACATAATTAGGTCTATTGGTTCTATTCAAGAACCAAAGGAGATTGCTTTAAATGTTCCTATAATTATACTTATTTAACTATCAACATTTAAAGAACTTTAATCACAACAAATATATATATATCTTAATATATTTTTTTAAATTTCATGGCTACTTCCTGATAGTTTGCCATTTAAAAATTTAAGTTCTATGATTTAAATGTGACGTCCTTCTGTTTTTAAAGTTATAGGTCCTGAACATAGTAAAAATATTTCCTTGCATGTTTAAAAACCTATTAATTCCATTTAAAATCAACACAATTGATGTGTCCAGATAAGTTTTAGATTTAAGTCCATTTCCGCCCAAAACGTGACCTGAACTTTATATTTTATTAACATTTAACTAACTCGCTTCTTATCAACTCATTTCAGAGGGTGACAATGACAGCGGCGTGGACGAGTCCACTCAGGAGAAGGTGAGTCTGCGTTGGTTTCGAACCAGTTAACTAGTTGGCCATAAATTGGGGCTTCTTCTGCTGCTGCGTCTACGTTAATTGAGAGGAAATTAACTGGAACTGGCGACAAATTAATTTAATTCCGTTGACCGTCTCTGTTCACAAATCATAAATATCTGTAAAAGGCCGGGGCTGCCAGCGGGCGAGCTCTGAGAGCTCTGCTCCACGCTCCATTGGAGACCATATAGAAAATGGCATATAGCAGGCCCGACTTTTGTCTGCGACAGTTCCGCCAGTTGCTCAGTTTGTCAGTTTCCCAGGTTGGCTCGTGTTCGTGTGCAGACGCCAAAGTTCAGACTAAGTTTTGTCTTGGCAGACGGTAGTTGGCGCGTCGGAAAAACCCGCAGAAAAGTGCGACAAAAGTCGGGCGAGCAGACATATATCTCTCACTCTCACCCAGATACTATACTATATATGCGGTACGTGAGCCCAGCAGGCAGCAGGTGCGAGGCAGAAACTCCCAAAAAGAAGCAAGTCGGTCGTCGAAAAGAAATACACAGAAAAGCGATTTATATGCCTGGTGATATCTGTGCCTAGATAAGTGCCAAACACGAAATGGGGCGGGGCAGGGGGACTCAGGGAGTTACCAGGGGACCACAGAAGAGAGGGGGCCGGAATCATAGCACACATATATCTGCAAAGCGGTTGTTGGCTCTATAAATACAGCCATCCATATGCAAAAACGACACGAAGCGGCGACAATCGATAAAACAATGCATAAACTATAAGTCCTTCGTACCGACATCGACATCGACGACGACATCGGCAGGCGGATGGCTCACTGGCCCGGCCAGATCTGGCGGCAGTCATAAATGCCAATGGCATTACGTTGACAGCTCCGGAAAGCCAGGGAGTGTTGAGAGCGAGTCGTAAATAGTTAATAAACCGCGTCCACAGCCACAGCCCCAAGATGCATCTCGTCATCATGGCCGACTCGACCTACTTGCTAGTAATCAACGAAGGGATTGGAGATAATTTGTCAGTTTTGTGACCCTTGTTCTGTGCTTGTCTCCTCTCGACAGGATCGCAACGGACCCAATTCGCCCAGTTCGCCGGTGAAGACGCCCACATCGACATCGTCGAAGCCGGGCACGTCGCGCCCACCGAGTGCCACGCCCTCGAACAAATCGGCACCCAAATCGCGCAGCGCCTCGAAGAATCGCTTGCTCCTTAAGACCCCAGAGCCCGAGCCAGTAAAGAAAGGTGAGTAAAATGTTACATTGATATAAGAGATAGAGTAGAAGTGTCTTAAAGCAATATCACTCATGTTTGGACTTTCTCTGGTATTCTTACTGAAAACTCCCTTCCTTAATATCCAAAAATCTGGCATGATAATAATAATTAATTTATAATATGATCTCCTCCCTCCACAGTTCCAATGAACAAGGTACAGGTCGGACATGCGCCTTCGCCCAACCTGAAGGCGGTTCGCTCCAAAATCGGATCCCTGGACAATGCCACCTACAAGCCGGGCGGTGGCCACGTTAAGATCGAGTCCAAGAAGATCGAAATCAAGGCAGCGCCCCGCATCGAGGCCAAGAACGACAAGTACGCGCCCAAGGGCGGCGAGAAGAAGGTACGTTTGGGAAGGTCCAGCTCCTGTGTAGGGGGTAATCCGGGGAGGGACCGGTGTATTCATTCAAGGCATTCCTGCTGGGGCAACCCAGGACATAAATCTAGCTCTTTCTCTCTCATATATCTTTGTAAATTTCTCTCATCTACAAATGGCTTTTTTAATACCGAGAAAAGCTCTCTCGAAAAAGAAAAGTAACGTATAGTCGCGTACTGTAAAGTAAATCGTATTGTATTGGCAAACTCAATTTCACGGTCGATTTGCGATTTGATTTGAGATATACTTATGCCCATTATAGATGGCGGCAGCACGGTATCTTGACTCTCGTATCTTGTTGTAGGAAATGCAATTACCAATTCGCAGCGACACTTAGCAGCATAATTCCGTTGCCTTATGTAGCGTACAAGCTCCAACCCCATCCGTATCCGCATCCGACTGCGCCTCCGCCGTTGAGCTGGATGTGCCAGAGTTGGGTGCGACGACTCTGACATTGACAGCGGCAGACGGCGCAGCGGGATATCCATCATTGGATCGATATTTGACGCTGGCTTATAATCGTTTACCTACCTTGTATCTATTTACAACTTACAACCAACGAATCCGCACACACTCGCACCACCAATCCTCCACCAATCCGGCACTGCAAATCCGTAGATAGTAACCACAAAGTTACAGTGGAACGCAAAGTCGAAAATCGGCTCGTTGGAGAACGCCGCCCACAAGCCCGGAGGCGGGGACAAGAAGATCGAGACCCTGAAGATGGACTTCAACAACAAGGCCAAGTCGAAGGTCAACTCCAAGGACAACGTGAAGCACCAGCCCGGCGGCGGCGATATCAAGGTATGCAGGCCCCCTTTATACTCCCCCCACCCGTCATGTGACCCCACCGTTTCATGTTTGAGTTTGACCCAGAGACCGAACGAGTTCCCATTGATTTTTGTAGTGGTTAAGTATGATTTCCGATTGACGTTGGCTTTCGTTGGTTTTTGGATGCTCTACTCTGTCGTTTTGTTGCCAACAATAACCCGGCATGTTCATGGGCATGGGCTTCTCTCAGTGCATGTGGGGCCGCAATGTTCTCTTAGTTTTAAACAGCATGCTGCAAGTTAAACCCTCCTTCTGGAGGTCAAACCTAGAACTACATCCAACTAACACGCAGAACACCCCTAAACCAATGCCTTGAACCACTTTCCAGAGCTACGATAGAAAGATGAACATCATCTATGGCGAGGGCTCCAAGATAGTCGGCCACTGCGCCAGTAACAAGCGCCTGGATGAGAATTTGTATAATGAGGAGGAGGTAGAGTTTTAGCGGGGTAGGTAACACACCCACACCAGATGTACTATACATATGCCTGCCACCTGGTTGTTAACTAAAAGCCGAGTAATACACACCTGTCCTAGACTTGGGGTCAGCATTGTACAGCGTAGAGGGAAATCATTCTGTTCAGTTCCTAATCCATATCGAATAGCTGAATAATCGAAAATAACTTTTAATTTTCCCATCCTTATTTTAACGAACCGAAACATGTTTAAACAATATTTTGGAAAATGTATTTTGTTTTACACTAAACCATTAAACACAACGAATTCAAAGGATAACAACCCCAAGGATGTAAGTAGTCGTGATAACTATTTTACTCTGTGTACATCTGATATGTGTGCATCCTATGTGTGCTTTTGTACGAACCCCTAGATGCATCATGTCTTTCTTATTTTTGATCTTTTTGGAACACCTAAGTCTCACTTTTTGATATACATATCTCCCAAAAGGCACCCCACCTACCTAGTAGATAGTAGAGTATATTTTGTACCTTTACCTTTGATGATATCCATTTTTTACGTTCCCCGTGCTCTGTCCCTGTGTTTTTGTGTGTTAAATTCCAAATTTCAGTTGTGTGTCCTCGATTGGCCGACGTCCCGTGTCCTAAATAATAATCCACCAACCCAACCACGCAAAGTCGAAATGGCCCATGGGGCCGTCGATCCGAAACACTTTGGAAAGATTCATTTGCTAATCGTTTTCTGTACGTTGCCGGTGCCGGTGCTACTTTTCAGATCCAAACGCAAAAAATAGAAATTAAGGCACAAAGCAAAGTTGGCTCTTTGGATAATGTAAAGCACAAGCCCGGTGGCGGTGAAAAGAAGATTTTCGATGATAAGGATTATTTGAAAAATGTTGAACACTCTGTTGCACTGACAACACCACCAACACAGGTAAACTACGTGTACATAAGCTCGTTGTAGTTACGTATCGAACGCTAGAATTTAACTTAAACCTAACCCTGATTTACTAGACATTTTTTAGTTCGTTAAGAAGGAATCAAAAGATATAATCTAATATTATCGATATCCCGTTTTGTGTTTGCGTCGAGAAATTCATTTTTGTGTAATCCGTAATTGTAATTGATTGCGTTAACACCTTATGGTTTACGATCAAGCCACTAACAGAGCACCACACCCAAAAGAGGCCCGCACACTCACACCTAACCCAAAACCCCCCCACAGACACCATTCCCACCTGCCACCCGGAACCGCTTTCAGAGAACTCCCACCAAAAGATCACCTATCCGTAATTAATGAGAAGTAACATCTGGACAATGTATTTGTTGGCACTTTTAGGTCTCGATGGCGGGCATTCGATATCCGTTTAGTTCGTCGTAACCTTTCGTTTCGTTCAGATTATCATTTCGTTCAGTTGATTGCCATTACGTTGCATTTAAAAATGAATTTCCCACAAACCCAAACTGAGATTCATTGGCGATGACAATAAACAACAAAATTGGTAGCAAGAGCGCTTTCCATCCATCAATTTGACATGTGTTGTACCAGAAAAGATTCTCTAAACAAATCTCTCTCTCTTTTTTCTCTGTCTCCCCTCGCTTTAACCGGCTGCTAATGTAGTTTGCGGCGCAAGGGCGCTTGATTGCCACGATCCACCTAGAATTCGGTCTCTGTAACTCAGACTGTGTGTGTAACAATATATTCGAGTCGCTTTTTAAATGAACTCCCTCCTAGCTTTAATCAGCCGAATCGAAAACGAAATCGAGCCCGAGCTCGATATCGAACAGTATCGAGTATCGAAAAGACATCCATCAACACTACTGAACTGTACCTTAAGCCAAACGATAACTATAACAGGACAAAACTAAGAACAAGAACTAAAAAACACCCAAACTCAACTGAGTTTGCAAGAGTTTCTATTTTAAATTGTACACTAAACGAAGTATCTTGAGGATATGAGCTGTCCTGCCCCTGGGCAGATCCCCGCAGAGGAGGGAGGCTCTTGCGATCCGGCCTGGTGTAAATTAAATTCAACCACAGCCCCAGCTCAGGTCACTGTCCAGGGGCAGAAGGCAGCAGCCCGATGTTTGTTAACTCCCCCTAGTCCCTAGTATGTAGCGAACACAAGTATTATTTATGGCAACGGTCAAGAACCCTATACAACGTAGGATAGTACAAATTTTGAACAATATACTGATCCGCGATTGCTCAAACCGAAACCCCGTACCCGAGACTCTGACCCTTTGGACGGTTAAGCGAAAGGCTGCCCAGCATTTAAGTCATATAGCCAAGTGCTTTGCTCGCTCACACCCGACACACGAACACTGAAAGAAAAGTCACTCACACATTGACCTCATATGTGCATACATCAATACTGACATCCATTTTATATTACGATTAATTATGAATTATTAAGTGTACTCTTCATTTCTGTGCTTAACCTTTTCTTTCGTTTATTATAGGAATATATATACACGTTTTATTAGGCTAGTCATACGAAACTAAGTGCATTAAATTCGAAATTCGTATACATGTTACGTCCATTAGAGTTATTTAAAGCCTATTACGAGTGCTACTGCAGCATAGTATACTGGAGGTCCGAATGCGACGCTATTTAAAGCACTATAGAAACATTCTATCCGATCCGATTCGATCACGCAGCCCCGTAAGTCCTTGTGCATTGCAAGTTCTTCTAAGATGTGTCCGTTGCGTACATTATATACATGCATAGATAGTTTGATATACCTAATATTTAACAGTGCTGTGATAGACTAACCGAACCGAAGCTGATTTGCCGGACCACCTGCATCCAAACCATATACATACATACTCTATAGACCCCGAAACGGTTTCAACGGGCAACTGCTTGCGACCCCCATTCTTACTCCATTGCATTCCAAAACCAACTCATGATCTAACAAGGCTTATGGTTTATTTCTGTAATAGTTTACCTTATCATTTGAGCAATCGATACGCATTCACGTTTATATTTTTATCTTGAACGCAGAGTCCACTACCATCCATGACGGCTTCTGGCGCTGATGAAAATTTAAATCAACAAAGCTAAATGCCCGAAATGCCCGAAATGCATGCCGAGCCGATATCTTTTCCTTGCAAGCTAAGATAGCCAAGATTGAAAGCGAAACGAACATTGAACCAGCTAATTTGAAATGTACTATCTAAGCAAAAGTTATGCAATGATTTCCACACACCCTCACAATCCAGTAATAAGACCCGAAAATTCGATAGAGGTGCAAGCACGCAGGCTGCGAATGCATCTGCAGATTCATCTACACCACCACCACCCCACATAGAAGCGGTACTTGGTATACAGATCGAAGTATATTGACTAGTTGAGCAATGCACTCTTTATCGTCAGATACAAGACATAATTATATATCTCAATGTATTACAAGAAATTCATATATACATAAAATATATATATATATACATAAAAGTATCTAAATATTTAAGCAAATTATACAAGATTCGTACGAACAAACCGTGTGCTTAGTTGAAAATGTTGAACGACACCCCATTAAACTCGACGTCTACTAAGATAATGCGACCCGATGATATGTGAACCGTTTAGATACTTTTGCGACGAACAAAGCCACACACAACAGAACAGTACCGAACCTAACCGAACCGAACAGAACAGATTGTACCACGTATAAGCATATTTTTACTATTATTAATTTGTATCTTATTAGTCAAGCGCATCATTCTCACGATTTATTTACACCCTGTTACAAAATGTAAGAACAATGGCAAAATTTAAGCATAATAAACAAACAAAAAAACGTTTTTTCATTTATTAAATCCCGGCGTTGTTGTTGCACTTAGTTTTTTGAATATTTCAACAGTTTGGTTTGTATCGGTTTGAGATTTGCGATTTGAGACAACTAATTTTGGAGAAACTTAAGTACATTTGGCAAGCCACGCCCACGCCGCAACCGTTCCAACAAAGCCACGCACGAGCACACATCCTCTTCTTCCTCATTTGGATGCATTGGTAATCGAAAATAAAACCGAAAATAAATTTGATCAAGCAAATTGTAAGTCTCCATCTCAATCGAGCTATGACTGCGACAACTATTTTGCATCCGCCACCTTGGACTATGAACCGCCTCTAAGAACCCTCTTTGTATCCGAATCCCCGCAGTATTGGAAGGCGCCGCGCATCCAACGCGCCACCACACTCACCTCGTCCATGTCGCTGCCAGCCGAATGCCTCGTGCTCTCCGTGTCCATGCCCTCGCTCAACTCGGAGACCAAGCGTCCGAAGAGTGCGGGTCCCAAGAAGAAGCCCGGACAGGCTGTGCACACAAAGCCCTTCCGCCTGTACTAAGACGATGCACCCGAGGACTTCCTAGCCGCTCCACCACAACATTGCAGCACGAGACGACGCATCCCAAGCGAAGCACTTCGAGATTCGAGCACAAGTTGATATCGAGGCACGCACTTCTAAAAAACATACATATCCAGAACAAATTTGATCAAACTGTTGATTGTTTAGAATCGAAAACGAAACGTGGCATTTACAACAAAATAAACGAGAAACTGAGAGGCAAAGTTAAGCACAAAATACAGCGGTTTGTTGTTCTTGGTTTAAATAATTACAGTATATATTTCGTAAGTATTAAATCAGTTTACGGCTGCTACATCTCTCTGGGGCCAAACGGCCTTCGTTTACATTTCATTTACATAAGACTTTCGTTAGATTTGTTTATATAATTAGTACAAAAAGTGTCCTGGGAGTTTGTTACGTTTTAATGCAAACATCTTGCTCATTGTATTCTTTCTTTTTAATTGAGGGCTTTTGTTGTATTCATTTTTGATTCTTGTTTCTTTGCCACACATAAATGCAATTTGTTCGCCTCTCCATTTACATATTCCTTTGCTATACTTACGCCGTAAGAGTTGTTTATACAATTCATTTCTTTAAAGTTAGGATAATAAATAGATCATTATAAAATAATAAACAACAGGTGTTACATTTTCAAAAGACATGGTCAAATGCGCGTCACATGATTATGATTACGATTCGAGGGTCGAGTTAGAATACAAAAAATTCGCATGCTTGAATATCGTAAGAAGTGGCTTTCGTCAAGTTCTGTTTTGGTAAGCTGGGAACACAGGGACAGTTCAGCTGCTTGAACGCCCGGCTATATAACTATAATACATTTAATGGGAAATTAGGAAATGCATAGATGCTCGTGATATGCGAAACCAATTTTTAGCTGTGAGTTGGCTGCTTGTTACTATTAGTACAATACATTCGATTCAATTGACTAGATTTCTACATATGTATCTGCATTCGATTTACGATTCTCTGTTGTTATGTTTTAGTTGTCGCGGGAGGGATTTGTGTAATATTTACTCCTAATGGCCCCCTAAAGGAATACTCAAGCAACGCAAGATTTGAGATTTCGAGCGCATTATCGTTGCTTTATAGCCGCCTACCGGTGCCACCAAGAGACTGGTACATAAGGAGTAATTTGAAACTTATGTAAATAAATATGATGCCCAATGAATGAGTTCTGTTGTTTGATTTGTCGATGAGGACGCTGCGTGAGTGTCTATGTCGGCCGTCTCGCCGGCTTACGTGTCGCTTCCAAGGAATCTCTGTCGTCAATAACATGTTACCTTATTTACATAACTAAACACTTTCGCTGGCGTCGCTTTTGCGGTTCTGGTCTGAGCACGGCGCGCACCGCTTCCTCGAACACCTAAAGATGGCAGGGGAATCGGTAAGTGAGTAAGAGAGAGAGGCGAGGGTGTGCCGGTGCTAACTTACCGGCTTAAGGCCACGCTGCGTTAAGGCGGAGCACTCCATGTATTTCACAGCGCGTATCTTGTTCGCCAGCTTCTGGCCCTGCTCGCGCTTCAGTGGCGTCAGCCCCTGCTCAGCGAGACCGCTCAGTGTCTCTCGATCTTCGCGCAAATCGATTTTGGTTCCTGCAATGTGTATTTATTGTTTATATATATGTACTTCCCCTTTGAGAGCTGGCAACTTACCAACTAGAATGATGGGCGCGTCGGGGCAGTGGTGCTTTATCTCCGGATACCATTTCGATGTGACGTTCTCGAAGGACGAGGGGCTCGCCACGCTGTAGCATATCAGGAAGACGTCTGTCTGTGGGTAGGAGAGCGGTCGGAGTCGGTCGTAGTCCTCCTGTCCCGCCGTGTCCCACAGTCCCAGCGAGACCTGTATTGTGTCCACTTGCATCGGGGCCGAGTAGTTGTCAAAGCTGTTGGGGCGATCAAAGCGGGAGTTATACGGGAGGTGATCCGGCGACTGGCCAAAGGGAAAACTTACACTGTGGGCACATATTCACCGGGAAAGCAGTCTGTGGTGTAGGAGATTAGCATGCAGGTCTTTCCGACAGTGCCGTCACCGACGACAACACATTTTATGGGCCTTCCGGTTGACATCGTGAGTCGTGAGTGTGTGCCGAGTGTGTGTTTTGGTGTGCGGAGTATGCTATGGGCAAAAATAAGATGGAACTGTGAGAATGCGTCTTCGCCAGCTTAATTCAATTAATTAAGTTCTACTCGAGGCAATAAACCCGGCAGCCTGACCGCACATTTGTATATACTTTAATTGCCTTTCGCTCTGCTCTGGCGTATCTTTGGGATGATCAAAGGCTGGGCACTCGAACGTCAACGAAAGGTGTGTCCCGGCCGCAAGCCCAACAAAAAAATAAGAAAAGAAAAGAAAAGAAAACAAATAACAAAACCGCAGCAGGGCCATAAAGCATAATAAAACGAGAGTCTCATTTCGGCTGCGGCACTTCGTTGTTTTCGCAAATACATTTTTCAAAAATAGACCACGATGGGCGGCAGACTGCGGCACCACAGATAAATGGGAACAGAGCGGAGCGGGCGGTGCCAACGACGAATGGCAACAGTTGCCCCCGGGGGCTTCCAGTGGTGCAGCGTGGGCGTGGGCGGGGCTGCGGCGGCGGGGATTACTTTGGTGACGCGGAAGCCACCGGCAGACGCGCACACCGCACAAAAATAGACACAATTAAGTTCTAATAACGATGGGCGAGGGCGCCACTCCGCCGCTGCCGATTCAATTAGAGTTCAACTGAGACATTGCGCCACATGCAACGGGGAGTGGCGACGGCGCTGGGGGATCACCGCAGATGTCGAAAATCTTTTGTTGTGGACAGAAGAATATTGCTTTACCGTTTTCACCTATCCTTTGTCTGGCAGGCGCGCCTGTTTTGTACTTTGCGTGTATCACTGTGCGTGCTGCTGAGTTGGCCCTGCCTTGGAGCGCTGGCTCGTCCGCCACTTGCACTTTTCGTTGCGTTTTTCACTTATAAATATATGTTTAATGGGAACCGCAGCGTTCTCGAGTGATTCCAGTTTTTGTTTAATTTTTTTTGTTTCTTTTTCCACCCGAATCAAACTAGTGCTGGCAAAACATCGATGTCTGAAATTTGTTTCAGAATATCGATTTTTCCTTGCACTATCGATGTTTTTAAAAAAAATATCGCTCATGACGGAAAGTAGCACTGGCGCGTTGCCACACTTTTCGTGCACGTTGCCCAACATTGGTTGCCATGGGCGCCGGGAGAGGGGTTTTACCTTGTTTATGTGCCAAGACTGACTGTTATTTTGTCTGCATTATAAGTAAATAAGTCTATATAAGTCTATAAGTCTCAAATAATTTAATTAAATAAATAACGTTTAACTTTCCTTCTTATATATTCATATATATATTCATATATTTCCGAAACATAAACCCCTAGAGACCGATTTGAACTACGACCATGGCTAGTTGTTGTTTTTGGACCGCGAAATGGGCAGATTTGTTTGTACGTTTTTACAGGGTGTAAACAAATGGAATTTGGGGTCAAGACACCTTTCTGTTTCGACTAAAAGGCATGCAGGAAGTGATTCAACCCCCGCCCGCACAGTACTGGTGGAGAAAGACTCCCACATAACCCTTATAGGCTTGAATCGCGAACAGCAACGTAACTCCATTGATGCCAACACCGCAGAGCAGCTGACCGAAGCCATTAGCCAGTTTGAGGCGGATGATAGCTCGCCGGTGGGAGTGCTTTACGGCATCGGTGGCTCCCTCTCCGCCGGCTATGACCTGGCAGAACTGGAGGCGGAGGCCCAGCGCGGAAGCCTCAACTTTCTGTTGCGTCACGAGGGCTCCGTGGGGCCCACCAGGCGACATCTCCGGAAGCCACTTGTCTGCGGCATCAGCGGCTTCTGTGTGGCCGGCGGCGTGGAACTGGCGCTTCTGTGCGATCTGCGGGTGATGGAGGACTCTGCTGTGCTGGGATTCTTCAACCGGCGGCTGGGAGTGCCCCTAAGCGATGGAGGATCAGTGCGTTTAAGCGCTGCCGTTGGCTACTCGAACGCCTTGGACATCATTGAGACGGGGAGACGCGTCTACGCCAGGGAGGCCATGAGAATGGGCTTGGTTAATCGCGTAGTGGCCACGGGCACTGCCCTTGGCCAGGCTGTGAATCTGGCCTTTTCGATAGCCAAGTTTCCCATAGCCTCGCTGATGCATGATCGCAACGCCGTGTTGGAGAATGCCAATGCCTACAACCGTCCCGGCTTCCATGCGGCTACTTACAACGAGATCATGAATGTGACATCAGATATGATAACGGATATGCAGGAGGGTGTGAAGCGCTTCAAGACTTGTAAGTTCTCCGTTTTCCCGTCTTTGAATAGCCCTAATCTGATATCCCCATATCGCAGCTGAGGTGAAGGGCCCCAAAACCGATTCCTGGCACATCAAGGAGAAAACCATACCGGATTGGGAAAAGACCGAGATCGAGTTCGAAAAACAAACGCAAAGGAGGTGACACAGTCAAAATCTCACAGCTAGGTACTATAATTTGTTGATATTTATAAAACGAAAGCCTTTATTCACGTAAAATACATTTATTTAATGATTTATGTAGTTGACCGCCTAAATCGTTTACGACTCGTGCTTATTTCAATATTCACAACAATTACAATAACGAATTTTCCTTGAAATTAAGCCTAACTACCAAAAAGAGTTGAGAGGAAAAGCACAAAGTTCTGTATTCCTTGCCGTCGATCGATTCAGCATTCACAATTAGTTTACACATACAAAAAATATGCTAGCATCCAGTGATCGAACGACTCGTCCTCACTCGCAATGAATGGCTTGAGTGCTGGGCCAAGCGTTATCCTTCGGTTATGCCTGTCTTAGATCTAAGAGTCAACGAAAGGAGCTATTGCACTTAAGTCGAGTAAAGCGAGAAACGAAGCTCTATGCAAAAAAAAGGCTGCTCTTGTACAAACTAGTGTTAAAAACCGACTGATCATCCGTCTATCTCGTGTTAAAGTAGTTTGATTTAAAATACATTCGTTACGCCTAACATTTACACTCGGCTACACTTAATCCAAAAAACTTGTCATACAAATATTGCACAAAAATGGATCGGACTGTGAGTTGCACACCCATGCGCACACACCCATGGGTGTTTCATTGTGCTGCACATGGCAAAACCTTCAATCAAGTGGTGGTACGTGTTCACATACATACATAATCATTAAAATACGGTACTCGGAAACCTAAAGACCACAATATACATATACAATATATACAAATGAAGAAGCAATTTTTGCTAATCGTCCATTCCATCGTCTCGTATAAAAAATATATATAGCGTAGGCCAAAAAAGCAATGGCTGCAATCAGCTGGCGACATTTCTGAAGGATGCGGTGCGATGCGATGCGATCTCCATTTCTCCGTTTACTTCAGTCGCTGTGTCACATTGGCCAGGGCCACGGCAAAGGCCTGGAGGGCGGAGAACGGATATTGGAAATCCAAAGTATAAGCGTTGCCATCGATGCGACCGAACTGCATGACCTGTTTTAAATAAGATTTAAATTCTATTAAGCTTATCTCAGGGTTATATTTCGAAAACTGGACTCACCTGCTTGCCACGAAATTCGATTTGAAAGTTCTTGGCCGACTCCTGGGTAACGCGACCTCCAAAGTCCAACTGGTAGACCTGGCTCATCTCGTTCCACATGGGCGCCTTGTTGTGCATCACAAACTCGCGACGCACTGGCGCCGGATTGGCACAGCTGGCACTGCCATTGGGCTCGATTTTGCCGCGTTTAAGCTGTAAACATTGGGAATATATTAGTTACTACATTCATTCTAAGCCGCCTTTAAATTACAAGTCACTAAACTGAGCTCACCTTTTGACGCAACTGAGCCTTTTGGAAAGTCTCCAGGTCGCGATACTGCTTTCCATTACCCGCGTTGTTGCTCTCCTCGCCAGAACCATTTGTCTGGTTGCCCTCATCATCGGAACTCTCGATTATGCTCTGCTTTTTCCGCTGGCGGCGGTTTAAAAGCGGTGAATTTAAAATGTGGCGAATGGGGGAATTGCTCTGCTGCCGCTTGTTCTTTTTACTGGCCGCCGGCGACGCGGGTGAACTACGCGGCAGGCGCTGGGGCGTGGAAGGAGGTGTCAGACGACCCTCGTCGAGATCACGGAGACGGCTTATTATATTTTCCAAGGTGGTTAGGGCCTGGAATTTTCAAAAGGAAAAGCATTAAACCTAACTCCCAACTCCCCACATATTCAAGATATCTACCTGAGTGTGCAAGGAAACTGAAGCCTTGGCCTCCACTGGCGTTGCTTCCACTGCTCCGCATGTTGCTCCTACGATCTCTGGCGGCTGCCTCTCTAGCGTGCTGGCATTGCTGGCTCCATTGATTTGCGCCTGTGGCGCTTCCTTTCGTCGCCAGCGTACCTCGGATAACTGCTTCACAAAGCTGAAGCCATTGTCCTGCTTCCTCCCCAGCAGCGGTGTAGAGTTCTCCGTGCCCGCCGTCTCCTTGTTGCGTCCGTATCCAAAGCGATGTTTCCTTGTAAAGAGCGGCGAGTCTGTGAAGCTAGTGATGACATCGAACCGTTTCTTGGGCGCCGGCTTTGCCTGTACGCTGACAACCGGAGGCTCTTTGACTGGAGGCTCTGTTGTGGCCGCCACCGCGGACGTAATCTCATCAAGGGCGGAGCCCGTAGACGGCTGGCACCGCTTGCAGGCACTGCTGGTGTTCATGTTGTTGCGGCACTTGAAGCACAACGTGTTGGCCGCGCTGCTGCAGGCACTGCTGTCGGAGATCTCCTGCAACTTGCGCACCACCTGCTCGTGCTCCTTGCTGGACAGCTTCGTTTGAAGCGAGAGCAGCTCGCAGGAGTCCAGGCTCTTGGACTTTCCCGTCTGCTGCAGCTTGTGCCGCCGGGAATCCTCTTGTTGCTGTCGTTTCCGGCGGTTCCTCCGCTTGTCCACCAGCACCAGCCGCTTATTCGGCGCATCTTTTCGCAGGGCGGATAGAGCCTCGTCGGACGGCGTAATGGCCACCGAATCCAGGTAACCCACGCTGCAGCTCCGTGTAATGGAGTCGGGCAGGGCCGGTGCTATCGACACCACCGTGGGCGTACGCTTCATGCTATTTGCACTGGTGGTGGGAGTGGGAGACTGGGTCTCCTCGTCGATGTACAGCATATCACGTCGCTTGGAGGTGGAGGCCGTTGTGGGGGCCATGCACTTGACCCTCGCATCCATCCTCTCTAAATTGAGGTTCAGGTTCAGCGGCACTGGATTCACATGGCTATTGGCCGAACGCACTGGCTCCGACATCAAAGCATTCTTCACCTGCACCACATTATTGGCGTAGTCCGCGTTGCTGGAGTATGACATGAGAGTGGTCTGTCCAGCGGCGGGCACGGCTGGCCGCTCGAAGATGATGTCCGAGGGCGCCACCGCATTCTTGGGACTCTGCAGCGTAGGCACTGCCCCATCGCAGTACAGCGGGGAGATGGCGTGCCGCGACTGGCAACTGGAGTTGGAGCTGGAGCGGCTGTAGCTGTTCTTGAAGCTGCTGATGGTCTTCGGACGCGTGATCGTCTTGCTGCTGCCGCTGCTGGAACCAGGACCCGAGCCGTTGGAGGGCGCCTGGTGCAGCAACACAGTGGTGGACTGGCTGCCGGTGGCTCCGGCCTCCTGGGACTCGTTGGACGAATCATCGTCGTAGCTCTCCGCTCGCGCCAAGGGGCTCAAGCCCGCCGAGGAGCCAGCACCACGCTCTCCTCCATTCACAGTCAAGGAGTTCTTGTGCCGCGCCAGAATACGATTGGGGCGCGGCGACATTGGAGCTATCAAGGGCGCAGAAGCTCCATCCGTGAGCCGTCTCTGGGGGATTGTAGGTGGTTTCAGTGAGGCCACGTCCTGCGCGCTGGTCACATTCACCTGCGGCACTGCATCGTGGTGGTTGGCCTGGTGCTGGTGATGCTCGTCCTCGTCCTCGGAGAATATATTGGGATTAAAACTGGGATCGGGACCAGGTGGAAAGTCGTCGCGCAGCTCGGTGATGACCAGCGTCATCTGACGCGGTTGCAAATGCAGTAGGGACGTCTTATAAGTTACTTGGCCTAAATTGGCTGGGACGGTTTTGGCAAGTCCGTGGATCTTGAACTTGGTTCCCCAAATGTTGGAGGTCACCTCCACCAGCTTGACTTCCTGCTTGAGAATGAAACGAATGATTTGAATCAGTGATGGCGTGGATCTTCTCTGGCCATGAGTACCACCTACCTCCGGCAGTGTGTCCACGTATGCCAGCTCATCCAAGCTGTCGGGATCGTTGGTTCCCCCTCCTCCGGAGGCGCTTAGTCGGTCGCCTGCCTGGTGGCGCCTTTTCGGTCGCACTCGCTTCTTGCGTGGCGTCCGTGGAGAGCCGAAGCGAGAACGCTCCTCGTAGTCACTGTCCGAGGAGTCTGTACGCCCACTGTTGCCTGTGGTAGTCGACTGGCTGGAGCCGGAGGAGCTCTTGGCCTCGGCAGAGTATTGAAAGTACAAGGGTGCATCTAAGGAAAGGATAGAGCCATAATTGTAAAGACTCAGGACTTCCAGTGTCAAGTGGAAAACTCACCATTGACCTGGGGATCGAAGATGACAAACTCTGGTCGAATCTTGGACGTGCGCTTGCCTTTAAGAAGCGGCACCAGGCCGCCCAAGTACTCCAAGTAGAGCGTGTAGCAAGTGCCGGAGCTCAGGTTGGAGTCGTCGTCGTGCCGGATCATGGTGCAGTGAAGCCGGGTCGAGCAGAACGGCGGTCGCGAAACGAAATCACGCAGAGACTTCAGGTCAGGTACACAGCACTTCAAAGGATGCAGATAAATTGATTAAAATTATACATTATATATTTTGTATAGACTTACTCTTATCGTTTGAGCAAACAGATTGCCAATGAGAGACTTAATCCTAGAAGGCAACGGCAGCAGGGGCAACAGCGTCTCGGAGCCGACGCTCGCCTGGATCTCCAGCCGGCAGAGAAGCTGCAGGGAGGCCACCCGCCTGGATACCCAGGCAATGTGAACCTGAGTACCGGTGGCTATAAACAACCGCTTGTCGTTGTGGCCCCAGGTGATGGCCGAAACTGGGGCACTGCTGCAGGGAATGTGCGCCTGGTACAGGCACGTGCCCGTCTCCGTGTAGAACTTGACCAGGTTCGTGTAGCTGCTGGGCGTGCCGAGCTCTTCCGGTTTCGCTCCGTCAAGTCCGGTGCGCAGCGTGCCAGCAACGGCAAGCAGCTCCCGGGAGTTGCTCCACTCCATGACCATGCCAAGGGCGCCGTTAAGGCAGGTGTTGATATGTGCGGGTGAGACGTCGTCGAACGACTTTAGCAAGTAGATATATCCGTTCTGGAAGCTAACAGCTAGCACGAAGGATCGCTTGGCTAATAAAATACCAGAATCTTTAATATAAAATTCCCCTGATTATGTTTTTGATTAAAACTCACCCGCATTGGTTACACCGGGCTCAGCTTCCTCGCCCTCCTCCATCTTAAACTTCTCGCAGGACCAGGCCATCGAGGTAATGGGCACGTCGTTGGAGAGCTGTACTTGCGACACCATCGCACCGTGCACATCCATCACAATTACCTGGCCCTGGGTGGTTCCAAAGTACACCTGCTGGTCGTCGGGCGTCCAAATGCCGCACGTGATCGTCGACTCTAGGTTGAGCATGGAGGACCAATAGCGCTGACCAGCCACGGAACCAACAAGCACGAAACCATCCTGGTAGCAGATCAAGGCCATCCGGCCATCGTGCGACCAGGAGAAGTGGGTAACCGGCGTGTTACGATCATTGATTAGCTCAATAGACCACCGACCCTCGTACTTGATCCACACGAAGATGATGCCCGAACTGTCGCAGGAGGCCAGCTTCTGGTAAGGCTCATTCCATTTGACCAGGATGACCTGCAAAGGTAAATTAAATTCATTCGGTTTTGTTATAAACCTTGTGTAAATCCTTTCTAACTCACATCCGATCGGTGGCCCCGCAGGTTGTAGTTAGTCCTTAGCGGATAGTCCATGTTCTTGCGGCAATGCGAGGTGGTGAAGGTCACGCCCACGATTCCTCGCACATTGCCCGTGGCCAGCCATCCCTCCTGGTAGTAGTTGGTACGGTTTAACTTCCATCCTTCGTCCTGCAGAAATAGGAGAAAAAGAGAAGAAGGAACAATGAGAACGATGTCGACAGGCTGCTGCTTGGTGGCAGGTCGTCGCCTAAGCCTGGCAATTGCAATTGTGAGTCAAGTGGTCGCTGCTGGCTCCTGAAATGGATTACCGCAGGCTCAAATCCTGGCCCTGGCCCATTCACACATTGCCACGTTGGCAGCATCGACAGGCTGGCGCAAATATGCTCCACTTTGTGACTGCATCTCTTATTCCTTGAGCCGCTCAAACTGCCAGCTGCCAGCTTTTACAGCCCCTAGCTGGCCATTTTTTACTAAATCCGTTTGCGTTCTCCGGAACTGGCCAGCGAATGGGGTATGCTCACCATGGAGATAAGCTGGCAAATGAATACTCTTTGGCCTGAATGCCCTTTTACTTAGTCATACTTAACTCAGCATTACTAAGACGGGCTAAGGCTTATTACTTGACTTAAGACTTAATTTTGATCCCATTTTTTGCCCCATTAATCGCTTATTTAATCTGTAATTTAAAATTATTTATGAATGGTGTAATAATATAATTGAAACCCCCTTCGGCAACCATACTCTCCCAAATCTTTACTAAATGGAATGAAATTATGCAGGCCATAACTCAATTTTACATGGAATTTAAATGAAATCGCGCTCACAAAGGTGAATAAAAACTATCGCGGTATTTGCCGTTTGCAGAACGCAAAGCAATCGCTCGTTGAATTAAAACCAATTAAGGCTTCCAATTAACATTTCAAAAGCTTCATTCAGTCATCAGGCAGTCGAGCATTCGTTGTGCAACTTTTAACTTGGTTTGTTTGCCAGCTGCGCCTTTCTTTCTCCCGGCGGGCTTTCTTTGAAAAACTCTTTGCCAGTTTATCAACTGCTGCAGCGGCACTCAGCCGCAGTTCAGGCCATCTCCTCCATCTCCGAGTGCTTCTCCTGTGAGTGTAAGAGCTGTTGCCTCACGATTTGAACAGATTGTTGCCAGCGCCCCACCGGCCCCCCTTCAATTGATTGTTTTTCCGGGCTTGGCTGCTCACAGCCAAAGCTTAGCCTACATTTCAGGGCGCGATATGCGCAACGCCCAGCGAAAAATATTTCAATTTAAACCAAAATTCGGGCGCTTTCAGCATTTCGGCTAATCCCCGCTAAGCCAAATTGGCGTTTTCGGGGCCCAAATCCAATTTGTGAGGCATAAATTAAAATGCCGCCGCAGGGGCAAAAACAAGAATTACGAAAAATTTGTAATTTCCGTTTCGGCCAGAGGACGGCGCGAGGCGTCGGCCCAGTTAATTGCTTTATTAGCCAGATTGATTGATGTGCATATGCCGATGTCCTTGCGAAGGCCAATTCAATTATATAATTGGACACATTTCCCAGGGCGCACATGTACTCACTCGCACGAGTGTCCGAGGAATGGCCATCGGACATCGGCCATCGGCCATTGGTCGTCGACAGGCCATTGAGTGGCTCAATGGCTCACTGGCTCATTACGGCACCATCGAGCACGTCGGGAAGGCTCCTCGAATGGCAACAATTATGAGCGGCATTCAGCATTTCTTTGTGAAGTGTTGTTAACCTTTCGCCGGGCCACTTGAACCGGATGACGCTGCCCGTGCTCTTGGCCAGAATAGATGCACTTGAGGCACTCGAGCAATCGGCATGCCTTTCCGTGCATGTTTGCAGCCACACTTCAGTGTAATAAGCTCGGCGAATATTTCGAAATAAAAACCAATCTATTTTCTGCAATGCAATGAAAAGCGAAGGAAAACTCGGACGCAATTCAATTAGACAAAGTTGGCTTTAAGCAGTCAAATGGCTCGAATTTCCCCCATTGCAGTGGGTAATGCAATTTTCCCTAAACGCTGTAATTTCATTTGTCAACGCTGCGACAACATCAGCAACAGAGGAGCAGCGCCAGCCAGGAGCAGCAACTTTAGTGTCAGGGCGCCGACATGTAGGCGAGGCGTTGACATCCTTGCTAAAGGATGTTGTAGCTGCCGCTGCTCCGCCTTAAATGTTTAGGTGGCTACTTGTAACTTGTTAGACGCTCGGCGAGGCTGACATCCTAAAGAAATTACCTGGCAATCACTCAGATGCAAGTTTCCCTTGGAATATATGTACATATATTTATGCGAAACCGTTGCACCAAACTAGATGCAGTTTCTGGCCCAGATGCCATTGCTGCGATTGCGCTGCAGCACAGCATCGCCTCTGCGGCGATGTTGCCTCCATAAATTATGTTGCAGCTATTTGGCAAACGAAAACTGCATATATTCGGGCCGCTCCATTTCAAATATGTTGCCTCGCCAGCACACTCGCTCTCCCCGGCACACGCTTTTAATTAAAAAAGGCCATTTTTGAGGCAGGCACCTGGCCAACCGACCCTCCATTTTCCGCACTCGGGCGTATTAACCATAATTGCAATTCATTATGCATGCCAATGGCAGGCCGCCACGCACTAGCGTCCGCTTCATTATCTTCCCGAACACGGGGCTAATGGACAAAGCTGTGGCTAAACGGACAAGTAATGCCAATAAACATTTACTAAATTAAATATTTGGTTTAGCGCTTCACAAATGGCGAATAGATAATCAAAATAAAACGGTATTTACCCGAAAAAGGTAAATAAATAAAGAGTTCAAAGATGACTGATGCCCAAGATTCAACTAATGGCCATAAATAAAACCAATTTATAAACACAACAAAAAACAAGAAAGAAACTAAACTTCAGGAAGCCATAGTTTGTATACCCTTGCTGGTTGGAAGTAGATTTAATAGGTAGAATTTGGTTATTTTAAAATAATTATTAAATAAACTTTTATATGTAAAAACTCTGATTTACATCGTCATTTAATTTTCGAAAGGTAACACATTTTGTAGTAGAAAAAAAAACTTAATCTTAGGTGCGTTAAGTCTCAAAAATAACTAAGTTATGTTAATTTTCATATTATTAAATATGTTATGTATATGTTTAGTGATCATTCCTTTGGCAGGATTATTAAAAAAATAAGGCTATAATTCTAAATTCCTAAAATATAAATACTTGTAAACCTTTTCTGCCTTGCAATCCTCTGATCAAAATTATAATACCCTACAAGGGTATCAAAAGGCTTTAATAACAAACCAAATAAGCCTCACACCTTTTCACCATCTCCAACAGGGCTTGGGTGAAGCTCCCCCGAAAAAAGTCAAAGAACTCTTATGCAAAACAGTCCCCCCATTTATATATAGCAGCAAATCTATATATACGCCTTATTTAGGGCTATTTCTGCCACTTTGTAGCCAATTTTAAACGCCATCCCTGAGACAGGCGGCTGTGGTTTGTTATTATGGACCTGGATTATTTTCGGGGTCGTTGACAAAGAGTTCAGAGTATCGCCTGGAACGCCACATATCGCATCCATTCGGGTCAAGTGCAGAGGCAAATAAAAACATCTTGAGAATAGAGAACTGAACGGATTGCCAAAGACTGTCGAGAGCACATTTTGTAAATTCTCAGCTGCCTAGCTCTCAAACATTTCCTCTCTCTGTATTTCTCATTTGCGATGAACGAAAGTGAATTTGAATTTACAAAAACAGCTTCGCCGATCCGTCAGCACTTGGTCAGCACTCGACGCTCAGGTCTCCGTCTTCGCAGTTGCCAAAGTTCGTTTGCCGCGACGCGTGCGAAGATCCCTCGACTCCGGCGGATATTTTTGAAAATGTTAAACATTCCCTGAACGCAGAGCACCGAAAGCTGAAAACTTAAAACTGAATTCAAAAAGGAAAAAAACTACGCAAAATGGGTGCAAAGTTGTTTTTGTTGGCACTAATTGGCTGCCAATTTCTGCTGAGGAGCGGTGACTGTTTTGAGGCCAAGCGATTCTTTGGCGTGGGAAAGCGGATTCCCGGTGACCAGCTTCTGGTCAAGGATGTGCGTCACTCGCGTCCCGCTGGCTCCGAGGAGCTGCCCCGTGTGGACTTTACATACGAGATCCAGGAGCCGATCACCTGTGTTGAAATTCTGTCAGAGGAAGTGAGTTTGCATTGCTTAAGGTGTATCGGAAAGGATGAGGAGTCTTTAGTTTGAAAGGGTCTTAAAAACTTAAAATTCCTACAGATTTTAAGGTGAATTTAACTCAAAAAGAGAAACGATTCAGGTCAGCGATAAATCATTCAGTGTTTTGAGATACTAAAGTTTTATTTTCATTTTGTGCCGACAAAAGCTACAATGATGCCGATTTTCCTACAGAATTCGACCATGTATAGTATACAATGCAAATATTTCCGTTTCATTTGGGCATAAATCATGCATTTTGGGTTTCGAACAACTGAACGATATGTACGGGTATTCGATGTTGACTCTGGGCATTTGTCGTTCTGACCCCTTGTTGTGCTTTATTTTGCAAATGCCCGGTACCGAAATAGAAACAGAACTGGCATTTTTTTCGTCACCAGCCGACGACAACAACAAGTTTCGGTCATAGATGTGTGTTTATATTTATATCCAGTGTGTTTGAGGCCGCCGGGCATACATTTCCCCCCTACTATATATCTTTCACCAAGATCTGTTTAGTTTATTTTGCCCTAAAATATGATTGGGTTATGAGCTCGACCGAGTTATGCAAAATAAATTCCTGATATATAGACGTCTGGATCGATAATTGAAATTGTATAACCCACACTTGTAGGCTAATAAACACAAAGTGGCTTATTGAAATATTTGCAAAGTATGGCAATTTGGCAAAACAGAACAGTCAAGTGGCGGAGAACGACCTTAAAGTGAATATATTATTTCAAGAATATCACGAAATAAAGTCTCGCTAAATGCATTTTCAATTTTTGGCATTTCTAAAGGCAATTATGACGCGAGTTTTTCCCCGAAAATACACGTATATCGAATTATTCAAAGTACATAATGTACGTCGTTCCGAATCCGATTGTCAGTCCGAGTAAACATCTCGGAAATTGTGGCAAAGCGCTGATGGATGTTGCCGCGATGGTCACACATGATTGAGTCTGTCCAAATTTGATGGGGTTTCTGATTTGGTCTTCATCCCTCTCTCTTTCTTTCGTTAAGAACATTTCGGCGGAGGTGATATTCAGCCTGGTGAACCGTCTCATCGTGGGAATGGTCAGGCTGGCGGGCAGCAACGAGAGCGATGAATCCCCTCGAACAGAGGCCAGCGTTCAAGTTCCAACACCTACAGCATTCGATGTCACCATCATGATCTTTGGCCTTAATGAAACCGCCGTCAATTACGATCCCTCGATAATCCTCAATCCCGACCAGCAGTACGAGGGCGAAATGTTACCCTTTGGTTTCGAGGTCGAACAGATTTCGGACGCCGAACTATATGACAATATCCATCGAGAGACACTACAGGTGGAAGAGGAGGAGATGGATGAGGACCAGTCCTACGAGGAGATCGACGAGTCTACGGATGGACCCCTTGCGCCCACAGATCACTTTGATACGCCGGACAAGATCATTGAAATTGGTCAGAGGCAGCCGGGTGAGTTAAGCGATGATACATCCTATGGACTATACTAAATTCTTATTATTGTAGGCGATCGACTTGTTTACGAATGCTACCACACAGCGTCTGATGATTCCGATGAGAAGAAGAGAAACCAGTCAGTCATATTCTACTATATTGACTCCGCCTCTATAACCTATGTTAAGTTTGTTGTTATGGATGTGAGTATATTTTATTGTAGGGATTTTAAGTCAGGGATTTAGGTATTGAATTGAAATCCTTAAAGTTTTGAAATATCTTAGAAATGTGGCTAAAAGCAACATGTATTACAACATTTTAATATTAATAGACTTATGATATTAATTAATTCATTCACTTTCAGCACTATGGAAATAAGAACATCTCTGACCCGGACTACATCGCTCCCGTGGCGGAGTACAGTCACTTCTCGAGGAGCACCCTCAAGGCCGTCATCACGGACTTTGACACAGAGACCCTGTTCGTCCAAATGTTCATCTACGGATACCGCGCTAACGAGGCTCCGGCCACCTATGTTCCGTTTCTACCACCGCCACACTGGCAGGGAAGTGGCGATTCCACGGACAGTCGTACTCCGCACTTGACGCCGGTGCAGACGATGCAGCTGCTTCTGATGACCGGCCAGAAGACCACTCCGCCGCCGGTGATCTACACCGACACCGAGGAGCAGCCGAGTATCAAGCCGGAGGACATGGAGTTCAATCGGATCATTAACGAATCAGTGGAGAAGGACTCGGCGATGCGGCAGCTGGACTCAAAATTGGTGGTCTGGCTGGGAGTGCTGCTTCTCCTAACCCTACACCACTAGCGGGAAGTCATTAGTTAATCCATGGAAAGCTTTATGAGTAGTCTTTAGTCCAACATTCTGTGTATTGTATTTTACGAAATAAACTTTTTGGCCTAACCCAAGCACATCACACAGCACACTCACTCTTCGGCAAATTGAAAAAGTTGCCGGGAAAAGTAGGTCATGGCGTTGGCTTGGCCCCTGACCCCCATCGTCCTCATCCCGAACCACAAACACTCACACACACACACACACACACCGTATACGCAACCCTCGCCCATAAACCAACTCCCTTGGCAAATTATCTGCGTCGGCGGTGGTGGTTGATTCGGCATTGCAGACAAAGGAAAAGCGGCTACGAAAAAGTGGAAATCCAACTGACGACAGCGGCAGTTTTCCGCCCACACCCCGGCGAATGTGTTTATTTGCCTGGACATTAAGTCAGCAGACCCAAATGTGTCCTTTGCCTTGGCAATTTATGTGCCTTGTATTTTGTTTCCACGCAGCGGGCGAGGCGAAAAAAAATATAGCAAAATTGGGAAAGCAAAATAGCTTTCCCAGATCGAGAGGCGAAAAATCAAGAGTGAGTGATTTACGACAGAGACCCTACGCCAAATAATCCTTTAAGTATTTCGAAAGTTTCAAAGGCTTCCCATATTCAGTGTGGCAAATGTACCTATATGATACATAGTGGCTCTTATATCGTAGCAAACTTGTGTGCCCAGCGCTCTGTGTTGTCAAAGAAATCTAATAACTTGTATTTCAATTTCCGGCTTGCTGCCCGCCCGAAAGCACATCCTTGTGGCTGTCCTGTGGCTGCAATGCCATGATGCTGACGGTCTCCTTTGTTGGTTGTCGCTTGCAGGTGGAAAGAAATTCGAAATACGAAATACTGCTACCTGGGAGCCTGCAGCAGGAGCAGTAAAAATGTCACAGCCACACAGAAAAAGACGAGGATGGAACCGTAGCGGGATAATGGCTTCAAGGGGGGGGATGAGCAGCAGCCGCAGCCAGGAAAGTGTCCGGCACAAAGGACATGTGAGTGAACGACGGCGCCGGAGTTGGGGAGCTTTGCAGATTGGACTTCTACCGCAGCGTTTTGAGGGAATGGAACTGGCCCCCTAGGGCACAGCTTACCGACAATATTTATGTTTAATTTACAACAGAAATTTAGCAATATTTGCGACACTTGCAGCGGTTCCCATGTAGAAGCTGAAACTTTAACAGTTTCAGAAGAGAGCCAGCAGCTTGTGCGGAATTGAAAATTTCTTTTTATGCGTGGTAACGCTTACAAAACTTTTTATGCTCAGACATATAATTCAGGCATTATACGAGTGTATATATACAAGGAAACACGTGTAGAAGACACTGAGGGAAACATAATTTACTTTCAGTTTGAGGCTTTAAAAATACTTTTTGGAAAATTTACAATATTTAGAAAAGTAAATATTATAGAAAGTATCCTACAGATATCGAAAAAGGTGTGCATTTTGGTCTTTGAATAAATCATACTTTTTTAGAAAGTTTTTATTTTTAATTTCAAGTTCACGTTGTTGATACTTTGAGAGACTTTTTTCCCCAAAACTTCGGCATTTTAAGGCTTAAGCTTGCTTGACTTTCTCGCAGTGTCTGCCAATGTGCTTGTGCGGCTAGGCGTGGCATTGTAAACAATAAGGGATAAGCAGCGCACAAGTGTCGTCCGCCTCCAAGTCAGTCTCTCTCCGAGTGCCCTGGCAACCCACCCAATCCAATCCATTCCCAGCCAGGCCAGGCCAAGCGCACCCAACCCAATCCCCTGCCGAATGGCAGTTCCAATGCCAAGCCAACGATGCCAGAAGGGGTGACGTGAGCTTTTGTCAATAACTTAATAACTTAAAATATGGTTTAATGCTCACGTAACAACATTTTGCCACTTGTGCCAAGCACACGTAGGTGTGAATGGGCCGGATGGCCAAAAGGGGTGCCGCGACGGGTTACTTAAGGTCGCATCGCGCCACCCTTCATTCAAAGCCAAAGCCAAGGCAATCGGCAGGAGCAGGAGCGGGAGCAGCAGCAAGAAACCGAGCTAAAGGCGGATCAGGCCGACCAGACAATGCCAATGGCAATGGGAATGGGACTGGCAACTGGCAACTTTTATGGGTGTGCGGCGGCAAAGGTTCCGATGGCTTACATGTGTACACACCGGGATATAGTCGGACTATGCCGATATATCTGTGTGCGTTTCGCCTCCTGGCTGTGCGCACGTGCTCCACCTTTTGATCCTTTTTAATGCCAGCCCAAAAAGCGATATCGATTTTTTTCCAGTATGTTATTATTTTTTTTTTTGCTTGCCTGCCGCTGGAGGAGATGCCTCCTGGGCCCCAAGCAGACTTTCATGTGTGTGTTTTCGCATTTAAAATAATTAAAGAAATACAGCTGGTTTTTTAGGGGGTGGTATTATTTTACCTATTTTAATGAGTAACTTAATGTTTATACTCATATGTAAGGGCCTTTCATTCGCCATTACCACAATTCGGTGGGGGCAGTCGCTCCAGTGCATCCTTTCTGCTCCAACTGCATAATACATTCTCTCTCTGTGTTTTTGTGTGTTTGGAGACAAAACTCAACTCATTAGCGTGTGTGCCAGAGGCTGGAGATGGGGAGGGAGTCAAGTGGGGATTCGCCACTGCTCCCTACTCACAATGGGAGCACGGGGCGTGGCATGTGGCACATGTCTGGCTCACTGGTTTCTGCATTTGAATTTGCATTTTATTAAATTTCAAAAGCTCTCCTCACATGTCCCCATATAGCCAGCATTCTCCCACTTGAAAGCCCACCTGAAACGACCGTTGTTAGACAGGTGAAGCCGGGGGGGAAGGGTTTGGGGTTGGTGGTGCAAAGTGCCGCCAAGTGGGTGGTGGTGGTGCTGCTGCCGAGTGCAAAAGGTTCAGCATTGCATATTTATGCACTTAATAACGCATTTTAGCATGCTCAAGTGCATCTCATCTTTTGTTACATTCCGACAACAGGGAGGGAGGGGATGAGGATGAGGATGAGGCTGGGCCTGTGTTGACATATGGAGAATGGGCGAAATCCTGGCGATACAATGCGAAATGAGTTTCCCTGCGAGAGCAGCCAAATGTTGTCTGTGCAAGTTGACAAATGGAGCATGAGAGCAGCTGACATGTCCAAACATCCAGAATGCATTCTCATATTACATAAAGGCCTTCAGTGAAATTAAAGCCAGCTCTTAAGTGATTCAACGATTCCTTTGCCTTGAAAAACCATTAAAAACATTTGTAACTGAGAAAACTTGTTATGAGGAACATCTTTAAGTGTCTAAAATGGTTATATTCTGGTAATTCATAGAATATTTAATTTACAAGTCAATTTTAATATGTTTTCCAAGGACTCCCTTTGAATTGCACATTTTTAATAAGGAAATAACTGGTAAATTCTGCCAACAGAATAATATATACATATAAAATGCACTTGTTAAACTTTTAAGAGGATGCCAGAAGCACTCAACTTATTTTTTCCATATATGCAAAAGTATCCCTAGAAGCGAAATGAAAAAATTAAATCCCTATAAAGCCGAGGAGCTTTTCCCCCAATCAAAATCAGTGCTGCAGGGACTGCAATCAACTTTGGATCCTGCACTCCTGGCAACCGTCTAGTTTTATGCAATAACAATGGGACAGGCGGTTGCATAATTGATTGATTGAATCCGTATGCAACAATTGGACAGAGATGGTTAGCCAACAAGGGACGGCGGTTGTGGGAAAGGGATTTCGGGCTGGTCGTCTGCATGTGTGTATGTTTGAGTTCGTGTCCTGACGTCCCCTGGCATTGTTGGCAAGTGGCAGAGGCACAAAACACAAAAACCGCAGTTACTACTGGACTCGATCGAAGGCAGTGCTAACAAACAAACAAGGAAATGCTGGGCAAACCAATCAATGACACAACTGAAAGCCACAACGTCACCCAAGTGTGAAGAGCCAAGTGGGGATGATTGAGCAGCCCCACACTCGCAAAAAAAGGAGCTGCTAGGAGCAGTCAAACTGAAGTACCAATAAGCAAACACGAAAACTAAATAAATCAAACTGGAAATAGATTCAAAAATAAAATGGCCTGAAGTGGAAAAGGCTTTTAAACCGATTGCAATTTCTGTACAAACTGCAGACAAATCGATATCAATTTTCTGCTTAATTGGTTAAAATTTGTTAAGTGGATTTGAAGGGAATTCCTTACACTTGGAACCCCACTTTTCTCGGGGTGCAATCCATAGCCATCGCCCAGGACATGTGCGGCTTCAATGTGGGCACATTAAATTACAGTTTTCAGAGCCAAGAACAAACAGGCGAAAGTGCAGAAGCTCATTTAGCAAAGGATGTGAAAGTCGATGTGGCCGTTGGTCTCGATTGTTTGGCAAAGTGGCGCCGATCGGGATTCACCCAGCCAACCACGTCCTTGGCCTGGACGGGACGCCATCTAATTGAAACTGTCAGCGACAGGCCTGGGTCGTAAATCAGAGCTGGGGGCCGGGCCGTTAGAACTAAGCCAAGTCTGTTTCGAGATGTTGCCGCTGCCTAAACAATTAAAAAGTTTTCAATTAACTCGCAGCTACGAAATTGGCACTTGTAATCGGCACCTGTTCAACAAGCGTAACAAACAGAGGCCTGCGGATGTTTTCCGAGGGCGGCTTGCTTCGTTCCTGCCCAAATAAGCTTGGCGGGGAGTTGGGCTGGGGCATCACTACCACAAGCGGGCACGTAATACATTTATTACGCGTGAGCACGCCGTCGAATATAAGTCTGTATGTGCGTTTGAGGGTAAATGAGTTTTCAACATTGCGTTGCATACTTTCGGGGTGGCAAAAGTTTGGCTTTAAAGAGGAAAATTCAAGGGAAACTAAGCTGTTTATACTGCTTACTATGCATATAATATAGGTAACTTTGCCTAGATGCAGAGAGATTTACAGGTCCCAGTACCTTTTACCCAATAATAAGCTTAAGTCTTTGGATTTATTAACACAAACATTCTGGTTTTATAAGAATATAGCTCATATTTAATATCTTATGCTTAACTGAGCAAATATTATTTTCACAAAACTATTTTAATTGCTATTTCTACTAGAATAAAATGTAAGCTCTATTTTAAGTCAAACTAAGCTGGAAAAAATCTAACACAGGCACCTTAATATATGTATTTGATTTAAATATTTTTACCCAGCTCTTTAGCTGGCAACCATCATTGCTGGCTAACAATAAGCGCGGAAAATGGTGGAAAGGTGGCGAGAGCTCGGCATTCTCATGATCCGGTGGAAATTAACTTAGAGCACGCACCGCCAGCACAAAATGCGCGACTGCGAGCATAATGGTCTGCTGCACATAATTAGCCAGTGGCTGGCCGAGGGCTATTCAAGTGGTTTTGTGGTCAGTGACCAGCAGGAGTCACAGGGACAGGAGCAGGGCCACTCAACTGTCGCCGCGCACAAAGATTGAAAAGAACTCAATTATTTTTTACTGCGCGTAATTAAAGCTCAGCAGAAATGGGTGGGGGAGATCCTTTCGGATTGTCCTGTGTCAGTGGCGCTGGCAAATATTAATGATGTTGAGCCCTCTGCGAACTGCTAATGATGCTGCTGCTGCTGCTCCTCCACAACTCTATAGTGTAGCTATAGCTACACTCGCCGACTTCATCAACAGTTGCCAAGTTAATTACGCTAAGTGAACCATTTCAGCTAAAAGCCATCAGCATCGCCATCAGCAACAGCTACAGCTTCAGCTTGAGCTTCATCCTCAGCTCCAGTAGCGTGTTCCACTTCAGCCCGAGTAGAAATTGTTATTCTTTTTGCATTATTAAAAGTTTCGCGAGACGAGGCAAGTTCATAAAAATATGGCATACTCTTGAGCTCGCCATAAATATGTAAAATACATTTCGAGTTGCCGCCGGCAATTTAAATGATTCGCTGGCAATATATATTCGAGGTAGTCGTCCTACAGTGCTTCTCGAAATTGTTAATCATATGAAAAAATGCTCAAAATTAGGAGGCCTCCAGTTCATTCCATCTTTGACCTTTATTTTTTCAGATATTAAAATTCCGGTTTAAGAAATGCCGAAAGAAGTTTCCAATTAACTTTACTTCTTAAACATTGACTATCAAAAAAGATAAAGGAACCCTAGCTTATAAAAAATTATTTGAATTTGAATCATTATAATGGCATTCCATACTTTCAGATATATTCCCTGATTCACTGTACTCATTTTTCATTTCCATTGTAATCGCTCCAAAAAGTTTTCTCCTTTTTGTTATCGTTTCCATCATTTAGTTATCATTAGATTTCATTTGTTATGGATTTTGCATAAAGCCAAATCGCCAGAGAGGAAATTATGCTGCCCGATCCAGGGATTTCCCTTCCGAAAAAACCGACATGTGTGTCATATGCCAGAGAAGAGGGAGAAAGCTGGCTATTAAATTACATTTTATGATTTGAGGCTGTGTCCTTGTCCGCTGGCATGTCAATTTGCTGCGTCAATTTATGCGAAAAGCCCGCGACAGTTGTTCAACCCTTGGGATGATGGAAAAAGGAGCGAAGAGCAAAGGATTCCCAAGTAGTCCAGGCTCGGCTTTGTTTGAGTTTCCGTCGAGTCTCTAAGGATGTTGTCTTTTTTTCTCTCCTTCGAGCGGAAAGCCAACAAATCAACGCACTCAGCGACGATGACGCACTCCATCATCAATATTCTATTAATGGCAGTGCAGTTGTTAAAATATTATGATCCCCAAGCAAAATTTGACTCTTTTCTGGGGAGGGGAGGTTACTTAAAAAATCACTTCGAAATATTTCTCGCTTGTTTTAATACGCACTCGCTCATCCCCTCGCTGAGATGATTTATGCGGGAAGGAAATGGAAATGAGGACTACTCCCCGATGGGTTCGAACTTGCCTTGGCATGGGCAATACTGCTGCTTATCGCCCGTAAATTGCTCAAAGGCGTAACAAGGAATTAAGCTTGTGGCTTAGCGCACTTGCAACAGAAATGGAAACGTAATCGGAATGGAAATGGAAACGGAAATGGGACGGTTTCGGGGAGGTGGGGTTGCATGTTGGGTTCCGGGGATATGGATAGACACGCGTCTCTCTCACAAACCTCGACACGTGTCCGTCGCCACACAAATACATTCCCGGCAAATACACTGGAAAATATGAGGGTTTGGTAAAGGAAAGATATGTATTTTTAATGCTTTGGGTTTGACTAATAAAAGCCAACTAATTTGGACTCTAGAAGTCAGAAATACATAACATATTAAATTTCTATATTTTTCTCACAACCTGTGAAATCCATTTAAAAACTAAAAGTAACCGGATGTTCTTAGTGTACCCCTTCGTGTTGAAAACAAAATTGAAAACTGTTAAACAAATCGCAAACGGGTTTATTGCTCGAACTGTGTGCTGCACGGCTCAAAGGAGACGCCGAGATAACCAGCATAACCAAGCACACCCCAAACCCAAGCCAGAAGCCCATCCAACATCCAGCATCCTGCACATATCGGGCTCAGAAAGGGACCGCAGACCGACAGACCGAGGATCCACTTGAGTCTGCGTGGGCCGCATTCACTTAACTTTAATTTTGCGCTACAAAACACGGACGGGGGGGAGGGGACCCTCTTCGGTAAAGGCAGCCGAGACAGACGTGATTGGGTTTTTATATTCAATATAAAAAGGATTATATGGCATTTGTTGTGCAAGCATTGAAAGTTCATAATGATTGGAAAAGTTACGGCCACTCAGACGGGCGGCACCTTTGCAGACAGACAGACCCGAGACCCCTGGCCCCGCTCGCTACCGCTTGAGCTTGGCCCACACGTGGCGTATAAAATCAATTTGGAGCCCGAAATGAGTGCAACGTGGCCATTAGGGGGGAGTCCAACGCCCTGCGACACCTGCCACGTTGTCCTTCACACGGCAGCGTCCACGGCCAGGTGTATAAATAGGTCCGGCTCCATCCAAAAAGCCGCGGTGTGGCGCCTAAGCACTTCCGGGCATGTGTGAAATATCCAGCCCCACATGGAGATCATCTAGCTTATGGCGGTCATGAAATTTCCATGACCCGTCCTGAGCCGAAGCCACTTTCCAATTTATGAGCTGACCATACACACACACACACACAACGAACATCCATTTCGGCTAATGGCCAACGTTCGGTCTTAATAGTTTCGCCTGACAGTTTAAAGTGTCCGACAGTTTAATGGACTTTGTCCAGTATTTATTGTATTAATATTACACCGAGAAGCATCGAACAAATGAGATGGAAAAGGCTGGTCAATACACTAAGAAAAAAAAAAGATATTCTTAGGAAAATAACTCTTGAAAATGGTTTAATGCAGTAAATGTTGCTTTTAGACTACATAATATAAACCTAGATTTTATAAGAAACTCCCCTATTATTTTTTGTTCTGTGCAGCCTTGTTAAGTATCAAAACTAATGGCTTCTGGGCAGGACTATTGTTAATGGTCGAGTATAAAGTACTTACCTCGGGTATATCATCTGGCACCTTTCCCATCCATGATAACGAGAGTATCGTGCAGTCGCATTTTGTGTTTATGTTCCGCTCGAAATGTAAATGCATTTTATGGCCCGAAAGCGAAGGCCAGCTATTTCCTCAAGTTCGTACGGTTAGTTGTTGCTGCACGCTGATTTAAGCCACACACATGTTGCTAAAAGGAAAAACAGAGAAAAAATAGATGGGGTTTCATTATCGTTTAGTATAACATGCCAATAACTAATTTACGATGAAAGCCAAATGGAGTCGTTGTTGTTGTTGTTGCGGGCTGGCCCACTCGTGCTGCCAATGTTGTTATTATTACGCTTCGTGCTGTTGTTTTTGTTGTTACTGGTGCCTTATCAGGCCAAAACACACACATTTACAAGCAAGCCCTGCCTTACTGCGGGTCATTGGCTGTGCTTTGTACGGGGATTTATCGACGGGCGGAACGATGTCCCCGGCATATGTTCGCCGTGCCAGGGTATCAACTTCATCTTTCCACTTCCCTCAAGGGTTGACAAATTGCACACGAACGGCGCAGGAAGAGCTCGCAGGACACACACTGCCACGTACACGACATAATTTGAAGCATACTTTGCAGGGCACACTAATTGGTATTAGTGGGAAAGTGGATGTGTCGTATCTGCCTTTGCTCCGCCAGTCGCACGGATAACCCGGATAACCCACTCACCCATACACACACACACACACAGCAACACACTCGCACAGGGCCCATAAAATTGCTCTTTAGCAAATGGCTTACATATTTGTGTACGTCTGTATGTGTATATTCCTGCAAAAGCTGAAAACTTTTAGCGGAAGTCGAATGCCTCGGTGGCTAAAGTTTAAATTTTGATAATTTGGTTACTTTAGCTTTTCCAAAAGTTATTTTACGAGCATGGCATGCGTAATAAAATAATTGCAAAGTACTTGGTTCTTTGTAAATGAATTTAAAGGGTTAAAGTCCCAAGGGGTTGGCTTGCTTTTGAAAGCGAATTTATTACCTTTTCTATAGCATTGATCTCAAATGAATAATAATTTCTTAGAACTCTTGGAAAAACCCTTGATATAACCATGCCAATTAGTCTTATGAGTAAAACTCTTTAATCGCTTTTTGACTGCTACATAAAGCCTTAATTTGTGTTCTTAAAGACAAATAAAGCAGAAGAATAAGCTGCTTTAATAGGCTCATAACAATTCATATTCAAATTCTGTGCTCCATTTATTCAAGAAAAATATGTCTGTACTCCCCACGAATTGAAAAATATTTAAAATGCCATAAATGTTGTCAAAAGTGTCTTGTCACTTTCCCTACGCCACTCATTTAAATTATTTAGAAAGTTGTAGAGACAAAAAGTCGAGTAAAGTTGAGCGCTGCTAAGAGCCCTGGGCAAAGAAAAACAATCCCTTGCTGAGCAGAGCAAAGACGAGCAGCTCTCCTTCAGTACGGGAATGTTTCAAATTATGCCTGAATAATTGATATGGCTGCTGCTGTCTGTTGTCTCGTTTGATGACTGCCTGACTAGCTGCCTGACTGGCTTCCCGCTCTCCGTCTCGGCCAAGAATTTGTTTGTGTATTTGGTTCTAGGTAGGCGGTCCTCTCCGTACACAGACAAATATTAGCAAGGTTATTCAAGCTATGAATTAAAGTTCAAACAACAAATGGAAGGCTTCAAGCTTGTTAGAGTTATGATAATACAAATATTTTGGTTTCATTTTGTTTGATTTTATTTAAGGTATAAGAAATGGACACCATAAAAATATGCATTTTTATGAGACATGTATATTACTATATATTTACAGAAGAAGAAAAAGCACCATGAAACCCATATAATAAATTAAATTTGATAAAACTATTTTCATATCATTCCTCTTATATTTTAGGCCAACTAAGACCTGCCACAATTGGTTTCTAAAATTTTTTTAAGTGCTTTTGCCATCGCCTGTGGCTGGGGGAAGCTGGGGAGGTAGGGCAGAGCTCAGACAAAAGCACACACACACGCATTTGCTTCAATTATGTCGTGCGCTCTGTCTGATTGAATTTGACATGTTATATACCATTTTTGATTGCGTATACGCCCCGGGGGCGAGCCGTCATCAGCAAAGGCATCACTGCAAAGACCGAAACGTACCGAGGGAAAGCCAACTAATGGAATCCTTGGGAAGGAATGCTTTTCGGCAATGGCCCTTTGCCTGCTTAAATATTGATAAAAAGCCAACTACAACTCGTTATAAATTGAAGAGTCCTCCGAATTCCATTTCAATGCGAGACACAGACAGCGGGAGGAATGCATTCTCGAGTAGTTCACGAGATGAATGATTGCACATTCGCCACGGGGCACATGCGGGACGTGTTACTTTCGCCACTCTGCAGCCAGACAGCCATTGTTCGGCTGCTTTTAAATTGTTCAACGTGGCAACGGGCTGGCAGCCAACCTGCACTTTTCCGCCCAGCAACCACCATCTGCCATCCATCCTGGATGGAAGCCCATGCAACGCCCCGCCTGCTTTCTGCCTTCGGCTTTCGGCGCTTTTATGCGACATTGAGCACTTTTTAGCCGTGTGCGGTTCATGGCCGCCATAACGCTGCAAAGTAACGAAAATAGCTGAGGTGGCGGAAAACCTGTCGAAATGCCAGTCAGACCGGGAAATTCTTCGCAGGTGTGCAGCGGACACGACAGCCTGGCCAGACATCATGAAATATGCATTTAACCATCAACAATGGTGCCATCAGCCTTGGGCAATGGCCAAGAGCAAAACTTCCGAATAAATAAGCCCAAATGGCTCTGTAAAAGATTACTCAATCGATTGGCCAGGTATTTGTTATTGATACAATTCTAGCAATCAAGCGAAGCGTTGTGTAAATATTTTAATTTCAATAAAACGGATCGAATTTCAAACAAATATTTCAATTTGTAAACGGATACTTCTTCGCTCTCTGACCTCGTCCCCGAAACAATTCAGGGGCAACGCCATTTTGGCACGAGGATAGGATTTGTTTGGGAAATGCCATTAAAAGTTAATTATGTGGAAAGAAGCGGGGGCGAAACTCACATAGAAGTCCAAAAACAAAGTAAACTTTGGTCGCCAGCTAGTTCGCTTTCCTTCGGCTGCTGCAATTAAACTGCCGAAATTGGATTGCGTATACGCGCCGTTGTACGCAGTTGGCTGTAAGGCGCTTAACTATTATGTAGTCGTAACTGTTGTTGCTGCTGCCGCTGTTGACGTTGTTACTTCTAACGCCGTTTCAACGGCAAAAGTTTTGGCCTCCTTGCCGGGTCGCATAATTTTTGGCAAACGGTAACTATCCTTACAGTGGGAGTTGCAAAACATGTAGAATTTAGATGTCTTATGAACAAAATAATAATATGTTGATAGGAAAAACTCAGAAAGTAGTATCTCTTGAGACATAAATTTTATATTTATCTCACGAACATCTAAAATCTATTAGGTTACATAAATAAGTACCTGAAGATTAAAGGAAATATAGTAGAATTTATTTAAAATAAAATCTTTATGATACTAGACATATTAGCTACAATAAATAAAGAAAAAGAAATCATATATAGTCAACGTTAAATATCAGCTTACTTAAACTAATATAAATATGGCCCATTTCACTAAAACACACTCATGTTTATAAGAGGATTAATCTGCACACTTTATTTAGTAAATGGCCACTTATGGCTACGTCACTTTATTTCGGATTAACATTTACTCCACCCACTGTTGCCGCAAATGCAAAAATATGCTTATATTTATGCCATGGACAGTCCCCCCCACTTAATGCCGCTAAAATCCAGATTTACTTTTTTATCCTCGGCGCATGTCCCTCCATCCTGTCGGCGAATTAATTGTGGCAATTTGCTTTTGATCCCCGGGCCAGGACTGAATTTGAATGCTCGCAATTATTTCATTTTCATCATGCTTTTCATCTACCTAACGAGCTGGCATTGTTCATATTTCCTTGTCGCTGTCGTGGTTTTTGCGATTGTTATTGCTGTCAGCGGGCTGGGAATGTCCTTGAACCGCTTGCAACTAGCTCGGCTCGCTGCTCCTTTGCATGTAGTATAATGAAAGTGCAGCGGTGCATGCAACAAGACCAAATAGAACGGCCTCAGCTACAGAGAGTCGAGTGGAGGCAACGAAAAACTTTGTGCCCAATTCGAAACTCGTGTGCGTTGCCCTCGCCTCGAAGGGTTCGTGACGTTGGTCGCAGGAAAATTCATACACATATGGCATGTTATACATACTATATTTACATGTCCACATATATCGGGAAAGTACTTAATTCAGCCTTTGCTCCCCAGCTAAGTGTTCGGTGGTGTAGTGTAGCGGTTACTCGTAAATCAAGAGCCCTTGGCGAGAAGGAAATTTCCAATTTGCAAAACCACTTTTAATTGAGGAATTTATTTTAATAAAATATAGTTCAAGTATAAGTATTGAGAAGCCATATTCCAAGTTTATTTATTCAGAATATTCATTTGGTTGTTACTTATTCATAATGAATTTTAATAAATTCAAAAAACTTAAGACGATTTTGATTAACTTAACTAAGTTTTAGTGTTGGCTTAGTTATTTTTTAATATATAAAAAAAAAGGTATTGCAAAATCAAGTCATGTCTTTTGTAATATGTTTATGCTTTATAAGGCATGTCCATATAACCAACATGATTTACGAGTTAAGAAAAAGTATAAAATCACAAGCGAGAATTAAAGTACATTTTCTTATCGGTCTCTTTTAATATTCCAGCAAACACTGCTTGGCTAAAGGACCTGGTTTTTCCTGGTTTTAAATTTCTCCTAATTATGTATCTGCTTTGTTGTGTGCCGCATGCCAGGCAACCAGTGGGATTGAAGCAAGTTCAAAGCCCGCTTTCCGCCCCCTCCAATTTCCTTTCGTCCCCAATGGGGGGCTGCAGGCAGCCGAGTAATTGCTGCGAGTTTAGTTTCAACTGCCCATGGGGCATTCGCTCTAATTAGCCACACGCCAGCAAGCACAAGAAATGCGTTTGAAATAAAAATAAAATATAAGAAAAACTGGGAAAACAACACAAGGCGACACCAAATATGTACGTGCATGCATTTAATTGGCGGGTTTTTCCAGCTGAACCCCTCCCGTTTTCCTTAACTCTTCCCTGCGGATGATGCGCGGGTAAAAGCACCCAAAGACAAGAAAAAGCAATAAAATTTTGCATAAATGACGAAATAAATGACAGCAAAGAAAAGCAACATTGACAAATACGCACCCTGGGAGAGGGAGGAATGGAGTGCGTGGGTGGGTTTTGGGTTGGAAAAACCGCTCTTTGGGGTGCCGGGGCTACATCGATGTCTCTATGTATGCACTGAGCTTTAATGGAGACTCAAAAGGAAAGTGGAGGTTGGCTTCTGGGGGCACTGGGGAAATTCAATGCACTCGGAGAAATATATAAAGCTGAGTTGCTTTGTAATGAAAACCAATTAGTGCGAATTTTGAAAATGTTTATCAGGGAAACAGTCGTTAATTGGACAAATACGCCATAAATGAGAGTAGAAAGTTTAAATTAAACGAGCTTTTAATAATTTAAAGTCTCGATAATTTATCTACGATTTTTGAATAAATTACTCTACCCAGTTCATGTTCTAATTTCTTGTATATACCCGTCAATTTCAATACATTGCAGGCAATAATTTTGTACAGTGCAACAAAGCTGACGGACTCTTTTCCCTGCTTCCATCCATTGTCCGTGTAGTTGTTGCCGCTTGTTTATTGACTTTGTCCGGGGTTAGGGGCTGTTGGGGGTGTGTCGTATAATTTGTTTCTACTTTAACCTAACCCTCAAGCCCCGCCGCCCGTAACATGTTGGGGAAAATTGTGCGCCTCAGTGGCGCTACAGTTACCCAAATGTATCTCCCGCCGTTGTTTTTGCTGCGGTTGTTGCCGGGTGCGTTTTGCCCTCTCCTTGGCAATATAAACAATTTTTCCATTATTCGGCGCTGCTACCGCTGCTTCAGTTATGCAAAATAATCAACATGCCAGATTCTGATATTGGCAAGGCAAAGAATAACAAAAATAATAACAATAACAGAAATATAAAAAAAAAAAAAAAAAGCAACAGCAAAGCCGCCTGTTGTCAATGGCAAAAATATTGGCAAAACATTCGGAAAAAACCGCAAATCGAGCAAACTGCACTTGAACTTGCCACAAAAGCCCTGCCACATCGTCCTCCCGCCGCCATCTCAAATTATATAATGCAAATCGCGAGAAATACAGTCAAATTTCTGTAAATAACTTTTATATTCAGTTTTTTTTATCTATAGAAATATGTAGTTAGCGAAATAAGTTGAGTTGGGAATAATTCTAAAGATATATTTTATAAGAAAAACTAGTTTTTATCTTTCTTTACCTATTATTCCCGCAGGAGCAACAGCAGACAACCTTAACAAAAGTTGGCTATTGACGAACTTATTTCCGGTTAATTTTTTAAGGTTTCTTAATTTAACAATTAATGAAATTTTCTAATTAAAATATTTCTTTTGGAATAATAATCAACTTTGAAATGTTAACAAGCTAACGACATTTTTTTACATATATTTTTCGGGTATTCACAATGCTTGAATTAAGGAAACATCCAATATCAAATTAAAAAATGTGTTAAGGGTGGTCGAATTTCCTCCTCAAACTGAAGGTTCATCATATTGATAACAGCCTGTTAACGCAAAATGCGGTATAGGGGGGCTGGGAAACTAAAACGCAGCAAAATAAGACAAAATGTAATGACCTTGGCAGCCAAGCGCCAACGCAACGCTAACACACATTGGCACACACACCCGCGCCAGCATTCAAGCACACACAAACTTAAAAATAATTTCTCAAAGAGCAGCCGAGGAGAAGGCAAAGAAGAAGAAGAAGAAGAAGCCCCAAGAACAAGACATTGGCGCTGGCGTAGGCGTTGAAGTCGGCAGAGCCGGTCGCTGCTGCAGTCGACGTCGGCGCCGAGGCATCTAAATTATGCAAACTGAGGAATTGCGGCACCAACACACATGCACACTCGACAAAATAATAAACAGTTTCGAATTTTGAACCACAAATAAACAAATTTTGATGCATTTTTTTTTTTTAATTTTTGTAAGCAAATTTTGAAATATCTTTATATTTTTAAATGAATTCCCATTTGTTCTATTCCAAATTTGAATGCAAATTCGAGTCCTTTTTTTTGAGTGCCACCTAATGTAGCACCCGCCGTCCAGCTGTCGCCCCATGCAAATGTAACGGTTATATGGCTTAAATGCTTATCGCTCCAGCTGACCAACTAACGGAATTTCAATTTCGGCACGCATTTTCAACGGGCGCTTTTTATAGGCGTGCTCCTGATTGCCACTTCTCCGGTCGGACGTACGTATGTACATATTTCTCCCGCCGGAGTCGTTTTTCGATTACGAAGAAAAACATACAACACACACTCGACCCATCAGCACACACACACACACTCACATGTCGCGCGGAAAGCCAATGCCGATCGATTTTCACTGTCATTGGTTGTTTGATGCGGATTAATCGAAAACGTGCGTGGGCAGCTCACTCAACCGAAACTAAAAACGAAGCCGAAACGCAACAAATTTAATTCGGTGAGAGCCCCAGGCAAATAGGGCTGATAAAAAACGTTTAACCACTGGAAAAGTTAGCCCACATGACCGTGGCTCAAAAACACCTTTAATTAGCCCTGTGTTCTAAGAGCTGTGGTGGCACCCGAGGTGTTTTCCTGGTGGCCACAACAAACACAAAAAGTAAAACACATCCTTTTATAGTGAAGCTTCGTGTACTTATAAATATCGGAATTTTTGAAACTGCTCACAAAAGAGACATACGATGTGTGTTTAGGTAATTAGAATTCAATAAATTGCTAAACATGAAAACAAAATTTTTGAAGTTAAAATTAATATAAAAATAAATAGAATTTCAGGACTAAAACATTTATTTTTCGAAAAAAGTTAGAGAAGCCCCCTCCGAGACATTTCTATTAAATATGAGAAAATAGACTTCCTTCTTAAGTACAAAAATTGTAATAAAATAAAAACTAAAATCTGCAGGAATAAATTCCCGTAGAGAATTTTGCACGTTACACTTACATACATATGCAAGTTGGACTACAATTTCATTGAGATTGCAAGGATATTCGTATTACAGACACAGCCCGCGATGACGCGAGTCCTTTCAAGTTCAGTTCGATTTACGGAAGTCAAACTGTAGTGCACAGACATTCCCAGTGTCCATGGCTCGCGGGGGCCAATCCAAACCACCACCAACGTTGCCGGGATAAAAAGGATATTTGCCAGCCAAGGGGACAACGGAATTCCACAACTCACCTGTGCCGTCGCCGCCCCTCTCGCGTGTCTCTCACTGCTGCTCGCTCGCCACTGCTGCTCTGCTGTGCTGGGCAAAAGCTGGATCCAATTGAATTACAGTCTTTGCACCGAATAAGTGCTGCACATATGAATTAACCGCGTCGAGTGTGTTTTCGCAACTGTTTTGGGGCAGACGTTCCCGTTATTTTTCCCGTTTTCCGTTCCTTTTTTCCCTTCACTTCCTTTTTATCCGTTAAAGCACACATTCACACACACACACGGAACGCACATGCAGCGATGGTGGAGAAATTCCCGTTAGCACACTGCCGCAACAACGTCCGAACGTGGACTGCTGATGGCAGAGAATTTTTATTTAGGATGGTATGGCCGCTGGTGGGGTTGGCGGGGAAAAGCGGAAGAGAGCTCCAAGAGCGCGCCTGCGCCTGTCCCTCCGCATAGTTCTTATCACCGTAACTGTCAAACTGACGGAATTTACGCTACTCTTGTTGTTCTTTTTAACGGATATCGATTTTTTGGTCACTTATAAGCGGTGGTATCTGATAGCAGTGGTGTTTTTCTTTTATTCTATTGCATATACACTAGCTAAGCACTTTCATAGTAAAAAAAATCCTATTTTTCTAGCCCAATTTAACAAAATAAACAAAATACCAGAGCAGCACTACTGACAGCACCCCCGCCTTTGCGTTAACAATAAACCAACGTTGCCAGATTAATTTTGGCTCAACGGCTAAAAATCTGGAAAGTCTGGGAGCACTGTAATGAGTGTAACGTCTGCGCGCTATTGAGCAATGTTACCCACCCTAGCAATGTTTTCAACTTATCGAATATCATTTGTGGTACGAATATAAAAAAGTATCGAATTCAGGGGCACACTTAGATTTGAGATTTTTTAGGGGAAAAGCCCCGATGTTTCTGCACTTCTAATTTGCTGTTTATTTATCCTACAATTGTGTCCTCTTCTGCGTTTATTTGTTGAACAGCGAGTCGCGTGCGTGTGCGTGTGTGCCAGTGTGTGAGAGTGTGTGTTGGCCACTGGCCTTGGGATCCCCGATCCCCCGACTGCGAACAGCAGAGGCCCCAAAGCCCAAAACCCAAATAGAAAATTGTGCAATAGTCGCTGCTATGCGAAAATCGAAGACCTGCTGCCCCAGGACGACAATGTGAAGCTGCTGGCGAGCTGCGGGCGAAACAAGGACGCGTCAAATCATGTGCCTGGCGGAGCACCCCGCCCGGAGCAGTATCCCATCCGCTGGCCAGCGGGGCGGCAGCACCTCGCCCACCTTCAACGCCAAGTATAGGCGAAAATGCCTGCTCCTGCTGACGCTGCTCCTCTTCCACGGCTGCTTCAGCGGCCTGCACCGGGCCAGCGCCTTCAACTGCACGGCCCACGGCGGACGCTGCCAGAACGATGGGCAGTGCCAGGAGGACGGCCAGTGCCTGTGCGCCGACGGCTGGCAGGGCCCAGAGTGCCAGTTCTGCGGCGGAAAAGTGCGGTGAGTAGTTATCCGGGAGAAACTGTGATTCATGGCACGTTATTCAATCAGCGGCGCTCGATTCGCTTTTTTTTTGGCTTTGGTGGGGCCTGGCCTATTTGTGTCAGGCAACGGTTCCGTTTCATCTCGTCGGACGGGTTCTTGGCCTCCGCACCACTCCACTGCCCGTTCCCATTCTCGTTCTCTTTATCTCCCGCTCGCTCTCTCTGTGTGCATTCTTTCACCTGCTTTCTGCTTTCTCCATTGCCTCCTGCTGCTTCCAATACGGATTATTTAATTAGTTCGATTTGACTTTGAACTTGTCGCCCTGCGAGAGGGCTCCCAGCCATATGGAGTCCTTATGGGGATGCCCAGGTACACATAGAGGCTAATTGGGTGTCACATGTCATAAAGTCAGCATTTATTCAAAGCGGGAAACTTGTCTATTGGCTTCCAGAACGAATAGTTCTATATTATCTATGGTCAACTTTCCCAACTGAATGTCTTTGAAAGCAGAACCCGTTTTGGGAGGCATAAACATTGATTTTACAGTGCACGTTCAATACAATGAACCTGTTTAAGGTTGGGGTGTTTATTTACAAAATGAAATGAAATATTTTGAAGTTTAGAACAATTTTCCCGATGGTGCAAGGAGCTATCTTATCGTAGTTATGTCCATGTATCATCGTAAATAATTTATTTTTACATTTACAAGAATTTAATTTTAAATCAATAAACTTCAGTGTACTTTTCAGTTATTTTATATGGCCACTTTCGAGTTTCTAAAATCTACCTTGAGCTTAAGTTTCAAATAACCATTATGTAATTTTTAGCAATTCAGACGCTTGCCTTCTAAAGGTCAAATTAATTACAAAACATGGCAATAATTCATTAATTAAATACACCATACTAGCTGTTAACTGAGAGGCACAATAAAAATATGCATCTCTGTGCATATATATTTAGAATTTATAAACAAAACCCCTAGATATTTGTGTAATTTTCCAATTTAAATTTATATTTCGACCCACTTTTCATATTTTTAGTCCTGTTTTTATTGCAATAGGTTAGCATGTCATAACTTAATAGATGTACACATTAGTTAATGATCCACATTATGATCCTAATCAGAATACTTAAACTCCATAAACACAAAGTGATATTTAAAAGTAAAGATGACACTGTCAAAAGCATTTTTAATAGCTTTTTGCCCGCGATTTTACTGTAGATATGTAAGAAATGTCACTGGGCCAGATTGGTTGCTCACGCTGGCGTCATAAAGCTTATGAAATGGTTTGTTTATGTTTCTTAACAATGCCTATTTGCTCGCGTAGCACGATAAGCGAATGTTCTATCTTGACATTAATTAAGCCCCCCGTTTGCCGTGCCGTGATGAGCCCGGGAATTTGCGCACTCGAGCATTGAGGTCGTTTCACCTGCAACACCATCGGAACCAGTTCGTTTAGTAGAAACCTCTGATCTCGCCCTGCGTTTAAATGCCGCATAGCCGCAACTCCGCTCGTAACAGACCGTAAATTCCGGGGCCACACACTCACTCGTCCATTCGATTTACGCCCCCGATAAGCAAACTCGTTCACTAGCATTCTTATCAGCTGTTTGTGCCCGCTTATCGCCTGTGAATTTTCACGATTTCAGCCCACCAGCTCCACCCTCTTGTCTCTGTTTGCACACGATTCCAATCGAAATGCCCCAAGAGGCAGCAGCAGCAGCATTTGCCGGCTTTCTATGCAAAATCCCAGGCAAAAACTGGGCGCAATCAAACTGGTTTTTACTAACAACTCCTCCTCACTCCCCCGAAATGCATTCCAGACCATTGGCCACATGACGAGGGCGGCTGGTCATCTGGTCTGGCTTCCAGGTACCGGCTCCCGATTCGTAGGCTCCAGCTCGAAAGCCGTGCGTAAGCTTAGCGCTCGAGTGCACAGAGTGTGACTCACCCACCGGCTGCCAATGAGAGTGTAAATATATCTTTGTCCAGCATTGATTTTTCGTGGCTATCGCTTGATGTGCCGCCCACAGGCACGGGCACGGGCACCGACACGAGCTGCATCCCGGCTGGCCAAGTGTTTACTCAAAGTTTAGAACTGACCGAGAATTGACGCCCAGCCAAGGCACGCTCATACAGTTGGGGATGAGATAGCAGTAGGTTTTTTAAAATGCCAAATTTTAATGATATATTCAAGAATTTGCTCGAAAAGGTGAAATTTTAATACCATTTTAGTTCTGACTAACAGAAATATGGCAGAGTGATGTCACTTTCGGCTAGAAGAGATAAAGTATTGAATAAAATTGGGGTTTTTTAGAAAGGAAAGGAAAGCTTGTCAGTAAAAATAATTTAGGGGAGGAAATTATTAAAATCTAAGGCTTAGATCCTTCCAAAACGTTGAACACCTAAATGTATATATTACCTTCTTTACAAAAGTGTGTCTGTTCTTTCACAATATGTACTTTTACATATTGCTTGCTAAAAAGAATTTTCGTACTTTTGACAGTTTGAAAAATATAAACTTTAAGGTAAATTTAATTTCTTAAATTATTTGTTGTTTACTCATATATGACGATTGTTGATCAACTTCTAAAATACTTCCAATTATGAGATATTTATTGCTTAGTTCTATAGTTCTGACCACGACTGTGTGCTGTGCTATATGCAATACTTATCGGCACTTGCTCAGTGTAACGTGAGCCGCATTAGAATGCGGAAGGCAACCGTTTCCACTTTCTCTCAGTACACTGGCTATGTGAGTTAATTGTTTTTAACTTGTGTATAAATAAACATCTTGAAAGAGTCTGCAAAACTTGGTTTCTTAGCAAGTAAAACACAATGAATTGGGAATCAATATGTGAATACTACTTAGACTACCCTCTAAGGTTGGTTTCTCTAATCTAAAAGCATATTCATAGCAAAAAGTACATACTGTACTCTGCCTGAATATTAACTATATGACTGTTTTTTGTTAAATATTGTCTGACGTCTTATCTTAAGTAAGGAGCAACTGCCATATAACCTGGCAATGACTTATATCTAGCGTCTAGCTTTTCATAGTCGTGTAAATATTAATAGATCTAAGTCTAAAGAATTTCGTTTGATTTCTCATCTGGAAATATTCATCTGTCTTGACCTATTAATTCTTAAGTTTAGAGATCATACAGCGAGAATAAAGGGTAGCTTGATTTTAATTCAACTTGACCAGAGCACTGCGCTTTGTTCGCGCACAGCTGTGAATTGAAATCAGAGCGACTAAATCTGAAGAAAGCAGTTATTTTTAAGCGGATGTGCACACAATACGCTAAGCAGAAAGCAAGACAAACAAAGGAAGTCGTCGAAAAGCGACTGCCGAATACCCTTATCGAGTTTCATGCTCGCACTTAAGTTGTCCCATTCCGTCCAAGACCTTTTCCCCAAGGGATTATTCCCGCTTCCCGCAGAACAAAAGCCCCAGAGACCGGAGAACGAACGGCGACTTGGCGAAGCTGCCCTGTGGCCGACGCCGCCAAGTCAACAGTTTTGAGGCTTCAGCTCGGTCACACATGCTGAACTACACTACTTTGTGCCTATAATATATAGTATATGGCGTATACCGTTCGCAATCTCGCCGTATCAATTGGAGATTGCAATTCCGCTGGCCAGCAGATTCAATTATCTGCGCACAGCATCGAATCATCGCCATTTGCATACGTGAACGGATGGCAATGTGCGCTCCACTATCGCTAAATCGATAGAGGAATTGATTTATTTTGCCACTTTGCTTGCGCCGCCCAAACTAATGGATTTTCCCCCTTGCCGTTTATATTTTCATTTACATCTCACAGCATGTACCACACCATGGGCACAATACACGACGGCTGGGGCAACTACTCGGTGAGTGTCAAGTGCAGCTGGCTAATCGATGCCCGGCACCCGCACTGGAGCCGCCGCCACAACACGAATCCCTCGCGAACGGCCAACATACGGATTCACCTGCGCGAATTTGCCACTGAGTGCGGCTGGGATCACCTGTACATATACGATGGCGACAGCGTGGACTCTCCCCTGCTGGCGGTGTTTAGGTGATTTGGTCTGCAAAGCTAATAAATAAAAATTAAACTAATTTTTGGCCTAACCCTTCAGTGGTCTCATGTACCGGGGCAACTTCTCCATTCGCCGAGTGCCGCAGGTCATAGCCAGGTCAGGCACTGCCCTGGTGCACTTCTTTAGCGACGACGCCTACAATATGTCAGGGTTCAATCTCACCTACAAGATGAACGGCTGTCCCTCGGATAGCGATGGTAAGACCTAAACCTCTTGTGGAGGAGGAGGAGTATTAATATTTGGCATTTGCATTATTCCAGAGGTTGAGTGCTCTGGCCATGGAATGTGCCGAGAAGGCGACTGCATCTGTGATCCCATGTACCGGGGCGAGGCCTGCAACATTGCTGCTTGTCCCAACAACTGTTTGGAGTCCAAGAACCAGGGCCATTGCCTTCCCGAGCAAGAGCGGTGAGTTGGGTATTAATTAGTATATCTTTTATTCTTAGTTTAGTTTTACATTTTTTAATTATTTATTCTTTTTTATTGTTAACAAAAGTCAGGCATATAACATCAATTTAGTACAAGTTAAATTTTATTATTAAATACAAACTAAAAGTCCAATTAAATAGTAGTTATCTCCAAACCTAACACCAACGTAGTCAACCAACTAATTTTTGCTTTGAGGGTAATTACCGGAGCTGCTTAATTGAGTAACCAACTTGAGAATGTAAATTAAACTAGAAATAAGAGGAAAAATCGGAAGCAAACCAAAACTTTGACAGTGAAACCGGAATAAGACCAATTACCAAACGTTCATTACTCATAAAAACCCTTTAATTTTGTGCAGCTGCGCCTGCTACGAGGGATTCGCCGGCGACGACTGCAGCCAGATCAGCGCCCACGGAGCCTGGACCACTGTGCACCCGAAGCACTCCCCGGCGCCGGCAGGCACCGCCTCCCATGGCGCCACCGTCTGGCGCGACACACTGCACATTGTGGGCGGAGAATCGTACGGACGCGGCGAACTAATGAGCACCTACGACTTCAACGGCAATGTGTGGGAGACCTTGCGTCCGGAGGAGGGCGGCGAGGTGCCGGACAAGCGCTACGGCGCATCCACGGTGATGTACGGCGACAAAATCTATATGTACGGCGGCGTGGTTAAGGGCCAAGGCATCACCAACGAGCTGTGGGCCTTCGACGTTTCGGCACGAACCTGGGCCAACATCTCTGTGCGGTCGGATCCCTCGTGCAATGCCACTGGCGGAACCACTGCCATGTGCGGACCCCTGCACGTGGTGGGCCACACGGCCACTTTGGTGCCGGGGTTCGGGGACAAGAACAACTACCAGTATATGGTGGTCATCTTCGGCCACTCGCCAAACTACGGCTACCTCAACACGGTGCAGGAGTTCAACTTTGGGTCGCGGGAATGGCGCATCATTCCCACCACAGGCTATGTGGTGAAGGGCGGCTACGGGCACAGCGCCGCCTACGACTTCCTCACGGAGAAGGTGTACGTCTACGGCGGCATCGTGTCCGAGAGCGAGTCCAGCCAGGTCCTGAGCTCGAGGCTGTACTCTTATGAGCCGGCCACGCGAACCTGGAGCCTGCTGTCGGCGGCGCCCAGTGCCCGGCTCCTGCACACGGCCAACTTTGTGAACCAGGGCCTGATGATGGTCTTTGGCGGAAACACGCACAACGACACCTCGCAGAGCTACGGAGCGAAGTGCTACAGCCAGGACCTGCTCGTGTATGACGTGTACTGCGACTCTTGGCACTACCATCCGATGCCGGGCCACCTGCAGGCGGACCTGGCCCGCTTCGGCCACAGCTCGGTGGTGTTTGAGGAGTCGCTGTACATCTACGGAGGCTTCAATGGTCAGCTGCTGAACGACATGCTGCGCTACCAGCCGGGCTACTGCAGCTACTACACCAAGCAGGAGAAGTGCACGGCCGCTCGTCCTGGCTTGAAGTGCATCTGGGACGTCCAGAAGATGCGCTGCATCGCCATCACGCAGGTCCAGCGATCGGCCATCTATGGACGCGAGCAGTACGACTATGTGGCCTGTCCCTCAAAGAGCCGGCTAACGCTCACCTCGGAGCTGCTGAACGATGTGCATCGCTGCCAGGAGCTGGCCAGCTGCCAGTCGTGCGTCTCCACCGCCTTTGGTTGCACGTACTGCGGCAACGGAGTGTGCAGCAAGGAGCGGTGTCGGGAGACCACCTCAATGGCTTCCATCTTCTTTGAATCGTCCACCCAGCTGGCTGTGTCCACGCCGGGCCCTCCGCTGAATGCCAAGCACCTGGACTCGTGTCCCATTGCCGAGGATTACCTGGTCCAGTCGGTTTGCGAGCAGCTGCACAATTGTCGCGCCTGCTCGGCGAACCTCGCCTGCCGCTGGGACTCGGAGCAAAACCGCTGCCGAAGCCACCTTGCCGGCGGGGGAATGGCATCCAATAGGACGCAGGAGGAGGTAGCCTGCGCCCCGGCTTGCTCCTCGCTGACCAATTGCCAGAACTGCACGGAGGACGAGTGCATCTGGTGCCAGAACGAGCAGCGCTGCGTGGACCGCAACGCCTACACGGCCAGCTTCCCCTACGGACAGTGCCGCGAGTGGACCACCTTTACGGCCAAGTGCCGCTCTACTCCGGCCACCAAATCCACGGCGCTGAGCGTGGGCAGCACCACGGCGCTATCGAGTGCTCAGTGCGGCTTCTACAACAGCTGCCAGCAGTGCCTGGACGATCCGGCGTGCGGCTGGTGCGACAACGGCTCCAATACGGGCCTGGGCAGGTGTGTAGTGGGCGGTGCCTTGGCGCCCTACGACGACACGGAGTGTGCGCTGAAGCACTGGTTCTTCACGTCCTGCCCCCGGTGCAATTGCAACGGGCATTCGTACTGCAACGACCAGCAGCATTGCGAGCAGCCGTGCAACAACCTGACGACAGGAGCGCACTGCGAGAAGTGCCGCACCGGTTACTGGGGGAACCCCATCAACGGGGGCAAGTGCCAGCGGTGCGAGTGCAATGGCCAGGGCGTGTACTGTCATCCGGACACCGGCAAGTGCTACTGCACCACCAAGGGCATTGTGGGCGACCACTGCGAGAAGTGTGACTCGCAGAACCACTACCATGGCGATCCGCTGAAGGGCTCCTGCTACTACGAACTGACCATCGACTACCAGTTCACGTTTAATCTTTCCAAGAAGGAGGATCGCCACTTTACGCAGATTAACTTCCGCAATTCGCCGGGAAAGCCGGAGATCGATGCGGACTTTACCATAACGTGCAGTGTGCCGGCCAAGATGGACATCTCGGTGAAGCGGGCCGGCTCGCCGGACATGCTCATCCTGGTGGGGGTCAACTGCTCAACATTCCGGCATCGGTTCGCCAAGACCGAGTACCAGTTCGGACACTCGCCGGACGACAACAGTTCGCTGACCACGTTCTACGTGTTTGTCCATGACTTCCAGCCCCCGATCTGGATCCAGATCGCCTTCTCCCAGTATCCCAAGCTCAATCTGCAGCAGTTCTTCATCACCTTCTCCTCCTGCTTCCTGCTGCTGCTGCTCATGGCCGCCGTCCTGTGGAAGATCAAGCAGAAGTACGACATGTTCCGGCGGCGTCAGCGCCTCTTTGTCGAAATGGAACAGATGGCGAGTCGACCGTTTTCCCAGGTGAGTTTTGCACACAAGAACTTGATCTTAAACCCATTTACTTAATTTCTTTGATTTCGCCGAACAGGTGCTGGTCGATATCGAAAACCGCGACAGTATTGATCTAAGTCTGACGCTGGAGGGCATTGGCCACTTGTCCAAGAAACGCAAAAAGGTGGGCGAATCAATCAATAAATTAGTAACATACGTTGTGAGTCAGCCTAAGGCCTGTGTCCATATAGGGAACATTTTTCGGTTTGGATTATATAAAAATGTATCTGAAGAAACCTCTTAGAAAGAAGACATTGCACGTTTACACTGTTTTAACATAAAACTAACTATATTATTTTGATTTTTGAATCCAATTACTAATTAATATTATTAATTTTCACAGGAATGCCCCAGTCCCATTGCTTTAGAGCCCTGCAGCGGCAACAGAGCCGCTGTGCTCTCGCTTCTAGTCCGGCTGCCCACGGGTAAGAATCTCTAAAAATCTCTTGAAGTCTAGCTGATGTTTAAAAACATTTTCCCCAAACCAGGTGGCCTTTCGCAGGCGCCGTCTGGTCAGTCCGCGGGACTGGCGGTGGCCAGCGCCTTAGTCACGCTCGGCAATCCGCGTCGCCCGTCGATCGAGCAGCATCCCAAGGAGCCAAAGTCGAAGCGCAAGCAGAGCCAGCACCCAGACAGTTGTACATAATAGCCAACCGTAACACTATGCTTACCTACATCAAGTAATAACGATAACGATACTGATAATAATTATGATAATATGTAACTAGCAAATAGGTACACCCCCCACACACACACACCCGTATATAGCGTATTTGCCCCGAGACTTTCTTCTACCAACACAAAAAAGGCAAAGCTAGCAAGTCGATAATCCGCAGTTATTATTACTTTAAAATGCATTAGACTAGTGACGACGAAGCGAGAAACAAAAAACAAGGCAAGTAATAATAATAATTTTTAGCAAAAGGACATATTTATATACGGTTATATACAATTTGATATAGTTGATAGGTCGAGTAGCGTTGCAATAGTTGTAAATGTTTAATTTATTATTTGTATTCAAATGATTATTGTATTTTTTTTTACTTATCCACATACACATAGCTTAAGCATGTTGTTAGAATTTATTTATGCAAATTTTGTCGGAATGGAAACAAAAAGACATTTAATCGATCTTAGCGCAAAAGAGAGGAGAAAGTGATGAACAAAACCCGATGACAGACGAAAGCGAAAGGGGAACATTTATGTACATGGGAGCTATGGTGACGAAAAAAACATGCAAATACTGTGTTCAATAATAGGAATATTTCTGTTTTCGATATTCGTGCAAATATTTACAACGCAAAATACGAAAATACGCTACAGTGGAACCGTACACAGAACAAAACTAGAGCAAGCCAGTGTAAATAACGATACGAAACTCTTATTACCGCTATATAGATAGCAGCTATACAAAATAAATACAACTCTTGGTACGAGAGAGCGCGCCGAAAGCAAATCAAATTCAAATTCAATCACAAACTAATCGTAAGGTTTCCTCTTGGCAACTGAAACCACAACTCACGCCGTTAATTAACTCGATTCAAATCAAACTAGGACAACAACACCAATTTACTAGACGCACTCACTCTCTCTATTTCCGTAAGAACAACCTTTAGAATCAAAAGATACTCGTCTCAACTTGAACTAACACTTAGAAAACCTCTCAGCAAAGTACACAGTCGCCAGCAGGACAGACACCAGTTGTAAATCTATATATTTTTGTTCCAACAAAAGTCCATTTGTGAAATTTAATTTCAATTGTAAAATGCGTTTAGATATACACATAAGATATATACAAAAAAATATATTATGAATGAGAATACTTGCCCGGAAAAATAGAAATAAACAAACGAAGACTTGTTTGTTCGCCCAAAAAAAAAACTCAAAGATCCCTGACAGCCAGCCAGAGCAGCAGCAGAAGCGAGATATACATAGATAAAGAATCATATATTAGTTTTATTAACCAATAAAAAGACACTCCAAATGTAAGTGAACTTTTCTTAATTCACTCCCGTCTCCATTTCATCCATCAACTCGGAGTAGCAGCTGCCAGGCAGGCGCAGAACTTTCACTTTCGGTAGCCGGCGGAGTACATTCGGGGGCGTGGCGCGGCCCGACTGCATGGCCTGATAAACCAGGTAAATGTGAGACGCTGATTCAGGTCGAGGTTCGATCGGAGTAATTGCGGGCTCCGTAGTAAGATCTCTTTCACGTATGCGGATGTTGTGATTGTGGATTGGGGATGGCCCTTTCCTGTGCCTTCTTTCTTTCTTTCTTTCAGTCAGTTTTCGTTTTTTTTCGATCTTTTTGAACATCTCTTGGGTAATTTTCGTGGCTTTTGTGTCACGATATTTTCGAAGCACCGCATTTAATTTAATGATGACGATTTTATTAATGAAATTAAAGAAGAAAGCCGACGACGAACGCTGGCAAAAGCGTGCGAAATCCGAATTGAAGCGGAAGTGCCCGCCACCAGAGATCTCTGTCAAAACATCCATCAGACGAAATCAACGCCCTTGGTGCCTCACTGACTGCATTGACGTACAAATTTCGGTGTTCAAGCATAACCAACCGTATGTTTATGTATATTTTTGTGCATACCTGAGCTGAGTCAGCCGATGTGCGGGTAAGTTGAGTCGGTTTTACCCAGCCGTTAAGCTAATTCTGGCCCTCGAAGGCCAGCACGCACTTGGCGGCTAAGTGAACTATTGCGTCCCATAACAAATGATTATCAGCATTAACCGATCGTTATGAATCAACGGTGGAATGCCCCGAGCTTGGCGAGAATCCGGCGACAATGTTGCCGCTGGAATTGGAGCATGAATAAGTGTCCACATATGGGACGCCAACGAAAACTCGCCCTGCTACGCAGCATATTTAAAAAGTGGCAGGAAACATAAATAAAATTATGGCTATTGTTGTTCGTTAATATTTGTTATTGAAACAGTTGAAAATAGCCTTAAATTTGCATCATTAAAATTGTCAAAAATTCAAACAAAAAATTGAATGTTTATATTTTAAAATAATAACTAGCACAATAAGCTTTTCAAACTGAAAAGCATGCTTATTTTGCTGTTGTTAATATTTAATTGCAAACTGGACCCGAATTCCAAAAAGTTAGCTTCTTATCTTCTTATGTGTATAAATAATCCCTTTAAAAAGAGTTTAGTAGAGATTTATTTTGTTTATATAATTACAAAGATTATTATTTATAATTTGTGTTGATAACGGCTGATTTTAAAATATACGACCCTGTTCCGAATTCTAAGTTTAAAACTTCCCATCGTTTTAAATTAAGTTTACCTGAGACCATTTCCTCAGCGCCAGAGACCTAAATTAAGTCATCGGAAACATTATGGCTTGGACAAAATATCGGTCGTTTTTTAACGGAAGTTGAAAAATGAGAGAAAGTTCAGATTCTTGATAAGAAGATATTTTTTGTTGTGTACAAACTTAATTTATTTTTATTGTCGATAGTTGGCGTATTTTTTCATCGTGCTTCCTACAAATATTTTAGCTTGTATGATGCTGATTATAATAAACTTTAAAGTTCAGACATACAAATATAAAGGTAATGAAAAATATCGTTATATATATTACGTATACGCCATGATATTTTGTAAAATAATGTTTTTTACTAATAATTATTATTATTATTATTATACAAAATATATTTTCAATATGCATAGATAATATTAAATACAGAATAAGTCCATAACTTATTAACCAATTTGAATCTAAACTCACTTTGTAATTTAATTAAATTGCAAATTAATCTTAAATTTAATTGAAATGTATTTTTAATGCCGAATCTCAATCATATTTATTTTTAATTTACATTGTTTTCAGTACAAAGGTACCTACAAAACCTAAAGTTTAAGTCTTCCCAGAATAACCAATTTAAAAACGTTTTTCGGCCTTGCAGCTACCACTCAAATGCGTCATGGGTATTTGAAATAAGTTAGTTGGAGCCCGTCTTGCTTTGGTTTTTGGCCTTTTCGGTCGCACCGCGACATGTTCGATCCAACCTGAGCCGCCAACGGTGGAGCTACTAGGCCACGGCGGAGTCTTGCAAAGGCTCAAATGCGCACCGCCCGCCGTTGAGGTTGCACGCGAATTTGAATTGCCGCCGCGAAACGCTAAACAGTGAACAGTTTTTTGCACCGCGAGAGAGTTTTGCGAAGTGATCGGAGTGAAAACCCAAATTGGCACGACGTTTCTGCTAAATATTTATGCACATGTGTGTTAGCTGTGGTGTGCTGCCCAGTGAAATTCAGTGAAAATTGCAAATTTCATAGCGCCGGCCAGCTGTGTGCACCTGGATTAAAGCACACCGCTGGAAATCGAAACCGAAACCGATACCAATCAAAATAGTTTCACTTTTTATTGGATTAGCCGCACCAGCAACTCATCTCAATTAAACAGGTTTGTTGAGCAACATGAGTGGGGAATGGGTGCGGAGACTGCTGCTAATTGAAATCGAAAACCAAACTTTAAGTGTCGCCCATAAAAGGTGTCAAAGGTGCGCGCACTCAATTCTTTTTCGCAAATTAATGTGCATTTTGATCATTCCAATGGGTCTTAAATCTTACACGAGCACTATGAAAAAATGGCTTCACTTAAAATACATACAAAATAAAGAACATCAGTTTAAATATCAATATTTTATAGAAAACATAAAACGTTCTCAAATTATTTAGGTGCAAACGTTAATTGAACGCTCAAGGTGAACTATTGGCATTTACGATCGCTTCGCGATTCTCCAAACTGGAATAACCGAGTAAACAAATACGCGTTCTGGGCAAATATTGTTTAAGCTCATTACGAAATTATGTCAGAGCTGACTGAGCTGCCTGGCCTGGCTGACAGTTTGAGCCCCAGTCGCAGTCCCTCAAAAGTTCGACACGCGCAATTTAAACGGCTCTAAAAAACGAGTGAGCCAAAGAAGAAACGACATTAACTGCTGCGCCAGTCCAAGCCGAACCGTTAGGCGTAAGCCGAAAAACCATTTCGCAAGTGTGGTCTAACTGAAGCTAACTGTAGCTGCAGCAGCGCAAAAGAAGTTGGCAATAAGCCACCTGCCAAGGGAAAATGCCAAAAATAACCGAATGACTGTGGTGTGTTGGACTTTAAAGTGGAACATGTGGAGTGCTGGGTTCCCAGGGGTTGAGGGCACCGTTGATCCAATTATAGATAGTATTTCCTGAAGAAATGCTCACACACTTGCCAAACTCGGAGTTGGCTGGGAAACTAGCAGAAAATGTCAAGGAAAGTGGGTTCAAATGACTTAACATCAGTGGGAGATTTTAAAGGGAGAAGGTTTTAAGTTTACTCAAGCCAGTTCCTTTATTATACATTTGACTTGTCAGAGAAAACCCTCAAAACTAAGCACATTATAGACCAATTTCAATACCCACTCAATGGCTTAGAAATCCACAAATCTCCCAGAGGAATGGGTTAAAGGTTGAGCACTCACATGATCGGATTACAGGCATTCCTTAGCCAAGTACTCCAGACGTAAAGCTGCCATGAAATCCCTTAAGTTATGCAGAGCCCTCGACTGACACATGTGGCCTCATTTCACCAATCATTTAACTTTACACTCTACTTGCTGCCGGCCAAACCAAGCATGTCAGGCAGGGTCAAGATGCCTCAGAGTCAGCCTTAGCCTCAGCATCAGCCAAAGGTTTAGCTTTAGTCTTAGTCTCAGTCTTAGCCTTAGTCTCAGTGTCAGTACCCACAACCCATTAGCCACACTTGACTCCTCGTGGCCCCCAGTCAATGACGAACCATAAAGCCGAGTGCCGAGCCAAATGTTGAGGTTTTTCCAGCGTTTTGCAGCTTTGCATGCGCGAGGTGAAATCTTCGGCAGGCGCGCCCAAGTTTGGCCCAAGTTCAAGTAACCAGGCTTTCGTTTCGTATTGGCTGCAGTGAAAATGCTGGTCCGTGGAGACTGGCCTCGTTTTTCCAGAACCATGCAACAGCCAAAAAAAAAAAGGCATACACTCACTGCCTTTGTTTAATTTATTTTGGGTTTTGCCGCCGTAGTTCCGTGTTGAAATTTCATTGTGGATCGGCCAGGTGTTGGCTAGTTTTGGCAAATGCGGCCAATGATTCAACACCAGCAAACTCAGGCTACTTTTCACCGAAAACCGCGAAAAGCCAAACATACCAATATCTGGAGGAAATAATCAAAAGACTTAGGCCACAAACTATATAGTTTTCAAAAAGTAGGGGGGGGGGGGATCGGTCCATTATATAATTGGCTAACCATAATGAGGGAAAATCCTGAGTGTCATTAAAGTGGTCAGGGAATTGCCCCCAGATGCCGCCTCCTCTGCCCGGGCTGAGCCATTTTCAATGGACCGGAAAACGCTAAAGCTCACACACGCACAGGCGCTGCTGAAGTGAATTTTAAGAGAAGACAAAAAAATAAATAAAAATAAATGATGTATAAAGTTGACTGGTTGCTGTTGTCTGCCATATTGTTGCTGCTCTTTCTGTTGCCAAAGTGAAAGCGCAGCGGCGTCAACGTCAGAGCGCGGAGGCCTGCCTGCGAGCAGATTAATCACCCGCCCGTAAAGCGAAGACAGTTGGACTCCAGAGACAATCCATGATGGGTTCGTGACCCTCTCCGAACCTGTGTGCGTCTATCCCATTCGACGATGCTCTCCATTTTCACATGTTGCGCAACAGCCACCGAATAAACGCTTTGAATTCTTTGCCGCGCCCCAAAGCAGATGCAAATGTATGCCGGAGCTCGCACGAAGCGCGATGATAGTGAAAGTGTCTAGCTGGAGCGGGCTGGAAATCCAGCTGAAATTTCAATCTCACGGGCCGCGGCGCGTGTGACGTCAAAGCCAACTGAAGCCACTGCATTACTCACGCACCTCTCTTTCACTCTTGTCTTTTATCGTTTCTTGTTTGCAGAAAACAGGAAACTTATTTTTTTGGCAACTCTTGGATGCCCGAACATGGCGCACTATGATCAACGTTGGCTGAAGCTCTTCTCCGGCTGCCTCCTCCTCTTGCTGCTGGCTCTGCAGGTTTCAGATGCCAAGCGATCAAATGGTGAGTATACTGTTCGAAAATATGAAACATAAGCAGCATAATTTAGTAAGTAATCTACATTTTAAATAAATTTAAATAATTTAAATTTAAGTAATTTAACTAGATAATAAATTGGAATGAAGATAATCCATTTGTGTAATTATTAAGGCTTTCTTTATATAATTTAAGTTATATATTTTATTTAATATAAATAAATAATATAATTTTATGTGATAAAACAAGAATCTTCATTTTATCTAATAGATTATTCATGATATTTTAATATTGTGGTAACTATTATAGAACCTCTAAAGAACTTGCCCATTTCTCATTCCATTAATTCAAAAACATTTAAAAATATTATTATCTCCAATATATAAATATTACCCTGGTACTTTTGGTAATGTTTCTTTTTCTGTGTACTGGAAAGTTGGCAGGGTTGAGAGGCAACTTTCGAGTCAATGACTTCTTAAGCCAGAACTGTTTGCTCCTTTGCTTTTATTTTATACTTTTCTTGATGTTTGTTGCCAAAAGCAGTCATTGAACCCGCCACGGTGGCAAATGTGGACCATTTCGGGGCTCATTAAGTGCCAGTTGCAACTGCATAATTAACGTGACGTGTGGAAATTCGTGTAGAACGCGGTCTGCCTGTGTGTCTGGGTGGTGCGAAAAATATGGCACGCCATCATTAAAAAGCGCTTAGCTGAAAAATACGCCAGAAACCGTTAAGAGTTCGGCTAGAGCAAAAGGGAAACAGAGGCGGCTCTAAGCCAGTTTCCAGCTGCAGGCGGACACTGTGTCAGTCGGTCAGACGAGGTCCCAGACCCAGACCCACTGCCCGTACCAGTACCAGTCTCAGTCCCAGTCCAAAGTCCCACAGCCACTTCACAATGGGCCATCATCTAGGGAGGCAGCGGGGTAATTTTCTAGGTACGTACCAGTTTGCCGCTTTGATTTCGATTTCGTTACGGTTCTGTTTCTTATTCGCTTTTTTTTTGCTCTTGCGTCGAGCGGAAGCCGAACGAAAGACTTAAGCGACAAACTTGATTGTGCCGAAGAGGCGAGAATAAAAGTCGCTCCCAAATGACGCCAACTTGGCTGTTGTTTTGTTTTTTCTGCTTGATTATATTCATCATTGGCCAGCTTTAATTGCCAGCTGCCCGACGGCTTTTGCTTTGTTGTTGCCGTTGTTGTTTTCTGTCCATTCATGACAGAAACCGAAAGCCATTTTCATTTTGTGTATGTGTGCTTGCAGCAAATACCACAAATTGATGGCCAACTCAAGCCCGGGGCGCTGCCAAAAAAACTTTCATTCAATTTCTAGCGAAAACTCCAGAAAAAGGCAGTGAAAAGTAAATAAAAATAAATACAAATTTCGGATGAGCCAAGGCGGATGTGCGGTGAAAAAGAAATCTCCGCTGATAAGTTCAGCGATTACTCGGCGGTTGCCAAGTCGAAAACTTACACATAAGACATGTGTAAAATGAAAAATACAAATTAAATACAGGTCAAACTATATGGTTTTTATTTCATATTTATTTTCTATAATTTTATTATCTTTTAAAATTATTTTAAGCCTCTGTTTTATCATAAGAAACTTAGTTAATCAGATGAAAGTCTGATGAGTAATATAGTCAAGGAAATAATGTTTTTAAAATAAAATATTTATATTTGTCTGCAGTTAAACTAATATAAATATAAAAATAATAAATATAATATACAATTATTAAATATTATTGGATACAAAATAGCTCCATAACTTCAAGATATTATACTATAGAAAATCCAAGAAAGAAGAAATCAATTTCTTTCAAAGAGGCTTTCCAGAGACTTTAATTTTTATCCACAAACCTGGTTATTTTCCAGTGCAGGCTTAACATACATGCCCTGGGTGCCTTTGACAGTTGCATAACGGCTGTGTTGCATTTAATGTGTATCGAAAGTGCACGGGAAGTGACCAGCAACGAGCATTGCGATTGACGCAACTAAAAGCTCAGCTTGGCTGGGCTGTCGCAACCCCGAAGGCAGCGTTGCGTGCTGGACAGCCGGGGGAAAAGGGGATGATAATCACTCGCTTTAATTGCGTAAGCCGTTCGCCGAGACAATGGCATGGCTCTTCCCAAAGGCAGAATGCCCAGAGCATCCACAGCCTAGGTCCGTCCGTGGGCAGTTAAAGCGAATTGCTTATACGCCCCGTGGACAAGCGAATCCCTCCCCGGCATACAAAGCGCTGAATTCAAAAACGCTGGCCTGGCCCTGGGACGCCGCTTTGAGCAAATGAAACTTCAAACAGCTGCAAATGGCTGGCACAATAACAACAATTTCAGCAATGCCGCCGTCGGCCATTCCATTTTGTATTTTTAATTTCAATTTTGCAGTTTTCATAGACGGTGGGTTTTTTTTTTATTTATTTCTGAACGCACGCGTCACGTCCTAAAAAAAATAAAAGTGAAATTGTAGTAGCTGGGATTCGGCAGTTGAATAACACGAAAGTATGTCAAGCCCTCTCACTTGAAAATAAATAAGAAACCGAAATTGATATTGATATTCTTGTAGACTTCTTCAATTAAAAATTAATAAATGAACAAATATTATTTTAGCTAAGTTGTTAAAGTATATTATTTATTATTATTATTAAAGTGTATTATTTCATTTTTGCTTTACATTTTTCCGTACTTAACTTATCCAAAAGATTATAAATTAATTAATTTTATAAATTAACTCTACTTAATTTCGTCAATATAAATATGTAAAGTTAATTAACTTAAAACATAAGCATATTATTTATTATTTTCCCTAAAAAATACAATAATAATATGATAAGTAACCCGAAATCACATAAACGTAACTGGATAAGCTTTATAAATTATACTTTCGAAATACCTGACCTCTGACTTAATGTGATAAATGTCTTTTTCATTGGCTCTTTAATTAAGTGCCCAATTTGACAGATTTCTTGCTTAATCAACTCCAGTCTCTATAAATTAATTACCAATTATTACTTTATTACTTATAGCCAATCTCACGGCCTGCCAGCATCTGAGAAGGGCAGAGACGAGACGTGCCAAGGCCCTGCAAGCCGGAGCTGAGGCACCTTCAGTGCGGGTGCCCCGGTGCCAGAAGAACGGCGACTTCGACACCGTCCAGTGTCAGGACGAGCGAGCTGGCCGCGATTGCTGGTGTGTTGATGAGTATGGCGTGGAGCTGCCCGGCAGTCGCAATGAAACGCGAGCCGGAGTGAGTTGCTCCGAGCCTGAGCACTGTACTGCCTCCGCCTGCCGCATGTTCTGCCCCTCGGGATTCGCTCGGGATGCTGAGACCGGCTGCTCCGTTTGTCGCTGCCGTGATCCCTGCGATGGACTGGAGTGTCCACGCGGTCAGTCCTGCCAGCTGCAGGAAGTGCAGTGCAAGTCGGAGCCCTGTCCACCGCTGCCCACCTGCAAGAAGGCCCGATCGCTGGCCAATCTGTGTCCCGCCGGTCTGCCCCTGGCCATCGATGACACGGTGAGACCCTTCTTGTGTGGCCTGGAGTCCGGAAAGCCACAGTGTCCTCCCCTGTATCAGTGCCTGGTGGAGTCTGGCAACGACTATGGCGTCTGCTGTCCCAGCGCCCTTACCTTCCAAAAGCCAGGAATATGCCCAGCTCCGGAGCAGAGCCAGTACACGGAGCGCACGGGCTACATGTGCGGATCGCCCTGCTCCCACGACCTGGAGTGCCGCAACCTGGAGAAGTGCTGCTTCACCAAGGGCTGTCAGTTCAACTGCCAGCAGCCGGGCAATATCACGGGCTGCCATCAGGCCAAGGCCCTGGCTGACATTCTGGCGATCAATGAGCGCGAGGGACGCGGCTATGTTCCCGAGTGCAACGGACCCGGTGGCCAGTTCTCGCCCAAACAGTGCTCCCGGAACGGCCTCGTCTGCTGGTGCGTGGATCCCCGCACCGGGCACAAGATCAAGGAGACCATGGGAGCCGCCAACAATGTGAACTGCGAGGGATGGGAGAACATGATCAGCCGCTCGTATGCCAGGAGCTTCCAGATGGAGCAGTGCGACACCAACATCTGTGCCGCCGTCTGCGAATATGGATTTAAGGTATGGTTTTATCAAGGATCATGGAGTCCCAACCCTAAGTCGGTTTTTAAATTACAGAATGACCACAACGGCTGCCCCACCTGCGAGTGCTCCGAGCCCTGCGAGGGCTTCAAGTGTGCCATTGGCTCCCACTGCGAGGTGGCCACCGATCCTCTGTGCGAGTCTGGGTCCTCGCTTTGCGCCTCCTGGCCCGTGTGCAAGCCCGACCTGGTCTACTCCAATCCCTGCGATGTGGGAACACCGCTCTCCGACACGGCAACCGGTGAAGTGATGTACTGCTTCGAGGAGCGCCAAGGACGCAGCTTCCAGCCCACAGCCTTTTTCGAACCAGAAACGGATACGCAGTCCAAGCAGGGACGTTCCATGAGCAACCGCATCATGTGCCCGGAACAATACAAGTGCACGAAGCTCCACCGGGAAACGGAAAGTGTGTGCTGTCCAGTGCCCGAGCAGAGCACCCCTGCGGAAGGGGCAACGGGAGCGCATCAGCAAACCAGTAAGTACCGAATATCCTCAAGTATATTCACATATCTAACCCAGATTCTGTCACAGTGTGCGAATATCTGAGGGACTTTTCGGAGCGCATGGAGGGCACAGAGGAGGGCATGCAGCTGGCAGTTCCTTCGCCCCGTTGCACCAGCGATGGCGACTATGAGGGCCGCCAGTGTCAGCTGAAGAAGATTCGGGTTACCCGCGCCGAGCAGCGCAAGATCCTCGAGGAGAACACTATCCGTCGTATGAGGATGTTGCTGGCTAGCGCTGCTCCCAGTGTTCCAAAGCGTAGTCGTCGTGATACGGAACGCCTGAAACTGTACCGAGTGGATGACAGTGCTCTCAAGGTGCAGGTGGCAGCTCCTGTAATGGGTCGCAGTGCCAAGGTAATCGACATGGGCGCCGATCGCCAGCAGGGCTTGGGTCAGCTCTTTGAAACGGACTACAAGAAGGTGGCCTCGGCATCCAAACGGGCGCCGGAGAATGAGGATGAGCTCGTCGAAATGGAAGTGGAGCAATGCTGGTGTGTGGACAGCTTTGGCACCGAGATTCCGCAAACTCGCGGCTTCAATGTCAGCGAGGAGACCTGCCGGAATGTGCGCGACGACCTGGACTGCCTGGACCTCACCTGTCGCATGGGTTGCGAGTACGGCTTTGCCCTGGATCCAGATACCCGCTGCCCGGCCTGTCAGTGCCGTGATCCCTGTGAGGGTGTGACCTGCGGCTCCGGCAAGGAGTGCCGCGTGGTTGATGTGAGCTGCGAGGGCGAGTACTGCCCACCGGTGCCGGCATGTCTTCCCAGAAAACCGGGACAGTGTCCGTATCTGGTGCCTCCAGGTCCAGATAACCTGGACGCAAATACCTGCGCCTATGAATGCCGCACGGATGCCCACTGCGAAGGAGCCCGACGCTGTTGCTCCAACGGCTGTGGCACCCAGTGCGTGGACCCCCAGCTGAAGACAGCCTGCCAGCACCTGCAGGCCATCCAACTGCACCAGAGCTCCGAGCTGGGAATCCCTGCCCGCCAGATGGCTGTGGCCCAATGTGATGCCCAGAGCGGCAAGTGGGAGCAAATCCAGTGCTCTCCCGATGGCCATTGCTGGTGTGTTGACGACCAAGGAATGATACTGCCTGGCACCAAGGTAAAGTCTCCGGCAGCGCCCAAGTGCCAGGAGAATTCCAGCTTCGCCTGTCCACGGACCAACTGCAGCCTCCAGTGCGAGAGTGGCCACCAAATGGACGCCAATGGTTGCCCCACCTGCCAGTGTAGGAACTACTGCAACGAGGTTAGCTGCTCTCCGCACGAGGAGTGCCAGCTAATCTCCGTGGAGTGCGTGGACAGCCCCTGCCCCAAGATGCCCATCTGTGTGCCGCGCCGGGCATCTGTCTGTCCCGAGGGAAATCCCCTCCAGCAGGGCGACCTTGACATGAGCTGCGGACCCCATAACGAGCACGAGGCCTGTCCCACCACCCACTCCTGCCAGCTGAATCCAGTGACCAATCGTGGCGTCTGCTGCTCCAAGACCCGCGACGTCTGCTTCGAGTCCATGGACAGTGGCTGCCAGGCCACTGCCAAGTCGGAGCGGAACAGCACTCGCTTCCGGTTCAGTCCAAGAGCCAACAAGTGCCTGGCCGTGGTCATCGATGCCGAGTCGCCAGCCTGCCAGACCAAGAACCTCTTCCACAACGAGCTGGCCTGCAACTCCGTGTGTCCAGGTGAGAAGTGCATACCCGTTCATGGTTATTCCTACTTACTTAAACCATCTTCCTCATCCCCAGTGCTCACCCAGTGCGAACGCCTAAAGTTGAAGAACAGTCTGGCCGCCCAGCGGACTGGACACTCCTCGGTGTGGTTCCAGCCGCGCTGTGATCCTGTCACCGGCCACTGGAGCCCAGTCCAATGTCTGGGCAAGCAGCCGCAGCCTTCAGACAAGAGGCCACCTCACACGGAGATTGTGAGCCGAGCTTTCGCCTCCGAGCCAGCTTCAGCTTCCGCTGGCGAGGAAGCTCCCGGTGTGTGCTGGTGTGCGGACAAAAAAGGTGCTCCGCTGAAGGGAACCCTCACCCGGGAGAGCGAACCCATCTGCAACAGTAGGCAGGCTCGCAATCGCAAGAACCTTGACGTCGGAGACCCGCTGATGGAGCAGCTGATTGCCCAGCTAACCCAACTGAACGACGTGGCCAGCGAGGATCTGGATTTTGATGAACTGGAGGCCAGAATCCTACCGGCCACCGCCAGTGCGGCAGAGTCAAGTGTCACCGAAAGAGTGCTCGAGCTGGCCAATTCCCTGCTGGACTCCCAGCTGTCTGTAGAGCAGGCCACTCTGAAACCCATGGAAATGAAGACAACCCGGTGCCGTGCTCTATCGGAGACTGCTCCATTCCCCGTGAGCTGCGATGAGGCGGGTGCCTTCCGTCCGCTACAGTGCAACGGCCGGAGCTGCTGGTGCGTGGATGCCGCTGGCAATCAACTGCAGGCCACCCATATTTTCGGAGCCGGAGACCGGCGGTGCAGTCACGTACCCATCGAGGCCGTAGCCATAGAGCTGCACCTGACCAACAGTAGCGGACGAAGTGTACGCAACGCCTACGACACCATCCGGCGGGAGCTGCAGCAGCTGCTTGGCGGCGAGTCCGTGGAGAATCTCCGCGTGCAGGAGAACTTTGACGGCTCGGCGATTGTCCGCTTCGAGCTGCATAACGAAGCCAAGGTGGATCTGGCCTTCGCCATCGAAACGGCCATTGCGGCAGGCGACTTCCGGTTGGCCGCTGGCCACTTCCGTCCGGACTTGACCCGCTCCCACTTTGTGCACCGGAGCGCCGTGGTGCCAGTGGCCCAGGCGGCCACCGCTCAGGACGAGTCCATCCAATTGGTGCTCTTCATCATGGCCACTAGCTCGGCCTTCCTGGTCAGTGTGTTCGTCGTGTACGTGATGCTTAAGAGGGGGCGAGGCCACAAAGCTGTACACTCCTATGTCAAAGGGGGTGGCACCGGTGGATGCGGCGACAAGGCCGTTGACTACTCGGTGCCTATTTTCGTGCTGGCCGCCAGTGACATGGAAGCCCATCTGGGTGTAAAGGCGTAGGAGTGGGTTGTTGAGTTATCTAAATCAATTTGTAAATAAAAAGAGCAAATTTAAGATCTACTTTTAGGGGGGAGGAGTTCCAGGTCAGCGGTCTCGATCCTGCCCCAACCAAGCCAAAAGGGGAGTGCGGCTGGAGAAGCCCCCACTGTCGAATACTTATTGCATATTTTAGCTTCTAAGACGATTAATTTATGAATAAAGCTTTAAAGTCGAAAGAATATTTAGTCCTTGATTTTTGGGAATGTAGAATATAAAGCCTGGAGAGGTTTGTTAGGGTTCCCTTAGAGTTAGCTACACTCTTTCCTCTTTGCTTAAAATTGAATTTAAATGGAATTTGTATACCACTCGTTACTGCTTTGCTTGTACATTGCAGGTAAAGCGTGGAAGAATAAAATGACGTTGCTTTTACCACAGCCCAAATAATTTTCCAAAAAGAAAACAGTCTCAAAAGAACGGCTATTACTCTCATATTTAAAGATATCAAGGAAAAAAAAATGTAGAAAATTTAAGACTTTCTTCATTTCATTCTAGCAATTGTTTAAAGCCTCCCAATAAGAATATCTGTTTCTTTTTTGTTTTGGAATTTAATATTTAATAATACATGACATATTTGTCCGCCTGTATGTATGTTTTGCAGCTTCGTCTCATAATGACACCTCCTTCGCCGACCATTACAATTGGCTCCATGAGCGCACACCTCTGCCGCGGCACATAAACGGTTAACATCAATAAATTTTGGCTTCATTTCATGCAACTCGAACTCAGTTTTGTATTTTTTTTCGTTTTGTGTATATTGTGTAGAATGTAGAACCATCCTGGATCGATCGATCGCCGGACATTGGTATAACTATATATTGTTCATATGTATCTTGTATATGTGTACGTATGAATGTGTATATCGTATGCTACGTGCTAAACACAGGGGCGCCGAGCCGCCTCTCTTTGTGTTTTAATATCTAAAAAAAATTGTAAGTTGCTTAAAATATGTTCGGAGCAAAATGCAATACTCATATGGATACAATTGGAAATATTTGTAGACTTTTGATTTGGAAAATGCATTGCTTATACGGTATATGTATGTGGATTTTCGTTAGACTTAAACTTAGGTTTAGCTGAATGCGGTTAGAGAATGTATATAGAGTAGTAGTAAAGATCGTTGATCGTAGAGAAGACTTGGTTCCGTCTATTGAGCAAATGGGATTAGTTCACAATCAGCTTAAGCTAGATTCACATGCAATTCAAACGTTAATATCGTAAAACTCGTGTGCAGATTTTGTTCAATATCATGGCCAACTCTCTCCAAGGTGAGTGTGTAATGAGTCATGACTGGATGAGTGAGTGCCTCATCACCCAATGGTAGTTTCTCTTTCTTCTCTTGCTTCTGCTTCTGCTTCCGCTCGCCCTAATATTTGGTTACTTGGTTAGTCGGTAGTCATAAATTAATAATCCATTACGTGTGTTTGTATATAAATCTTATAAAAAGAACAAAATGCTTGGCCGTCGGCTAAACGGCTGAAAAAATGGCCGCAAGATGTACGTGGGTATAACAAACATGAATTTGGGAGTTGCGGCCAGGGATGGACTGATAGGATTGTTTCTGGTTGGACTCTTATTCTGGACTCATGCCGGCTCCTCCCTCTACTTTCCAGCCCCGCCAGCCGAACCGTTGTTGTTGCTCCGACTGTTGTTGTTGTTGTTGTTGTTTGCACTGCGGAACGGTATCGAGGCGCGCTGGTCCTCCATGCGACCGCTCTGCACCTTCATGATCAGCGAGAAGAAGTCCTCGTCGGGCACTGTGGCTCCGCGTCCAGTCTGTCCGCGGGCAGCGCCTCCGGCAGCTACATCCGGAGCTTGTGGCTGCGGCGCTTCTGCCTCCGCATCCATGGTGACATTGGGGCGCGGCAGCTCCGAACGTTGCTCTTCCAGCCGCGAGCCCTGGCAACGCATCAGCATGTCCAGGAAGGCGTCGTCCGGTTGCTGAGTGGTGGTGGCACTCCTAGCCAGCGGAGGATGCGCATGCCCATGACCGATGGCGGCAGCATTGGCCGTCGTTGGCGACTTTAGACCTGGCAGGTTGGTGGGGTCCACGAACAGTGAGTTCTGTTGCACCAGCGGCTTGCGAGTGGCGCCGGTGGCCACTGCCGGAGCTCCAGCCTGGTTTATTTTGATCGAACAGCGCTGGTCATCCATGCGCTTTGACTGCGAACGGGAGAGCATCTCAAAGAAGTCGTCGTCTTTGGCTTTTGTGGTGGCCTGCGCCCGGTGCTTCTCCTCCTGCAGGCGCTTGCCATCCGGCGTGATCTTGATCAGGTCCAATTGCTCCATGCTCTGGCGGCGAACGCGCACCTGAAAGGAATCAAATAAAATAATGAAAAATATGTTTATGAAGCTGTTTCATTCCGTGTTTCTCTTTTGCACTGGGTCACCCTTCATTTCGGGTTTCCCGTTGTGTAAATATTTATTTTACGATTGGTGGCCAAACACCGCAGACAGCGGGGGTTCATAAACAAAAAGCATGCAAGATTCTTCTTTCCATAAATTAGGGATAGGAAAATGTATCTCAAATCTTACAAAAAAAGACATCGAATCTAGGAAAAACATAATCTATAACCTGAGAAGCTCCACCGTAATTACTCACCATTCTTCCCTGCGAGTTCTCCGAGCCATCCGACTGATGACCGCTGGCCGAGTGATCCGAGGCGCTCGATCGCGCCTCCTCCTCGGTGGGCGAGGGCTCCGACTCCGGCATTCCAAGCAGCTTACGCAGATCCGAGATATTAACCCTGGCCGTGCTCTCGCCCACTGGATCGTGCAGCTCCTTTGCCAGCTGCAGATGCTGCTCCGCATATCGCAGCGCTCGCTCGTGTCCACCGGTGGCGGAGTGGGCATTGCCCAGCGACCAGCAGGCCCGTGCCTCGCCAATGCGGTCGCCCAGCTCCTGGGCAATAGCCAAGTGCCGGTTGTGGTACTCAATGGCCGTGTTGAACTCGTGCAGCAGTGTATAGGTGTTGCCCAGGCTGTAGCAACTCTGGGCCTCCACCTCACGCTCGCCCAGCTCCATGGCCAAAGCCAGGGTGCGCTTGTAGTGCTCAGCCGCATCCTCAAACTGTCCCAGGAAAATGTGCGAGTTGCCCAGGTTGCTGTTGGCCCGACGTTCCGCTGCCCTATCGCCGAACTCCCTGGCAATGCGAAGCCTCTCCTGGTGATGCTCGATGGCCGCCTGGAAGTCGCCCAGCAGGTAGTAGGTGTTGCCCAGGTTTCCACACGCCCTGCCCTGGGCTCCGCGATCTCCCAAATCCCGCATCAGCTTGAGGTTCTCCTGGTAGAACTCCACGGCGCGAGTCAGAGCCTCCTTCACATCGTCGCCGAATTTTCCCGGGTTCCGCTGGCCCAGATGCTTGCCCTTGGCGTGGTACACATTGCCCAGATTGTAGAGCGCCCGTCCCTCGGAGAGGCGGTCGCCCAACTGGCGGGCGAGGGTCAGGTGGCGCTCACAACAGATGGCTGCCTCGTCGAAGCGACCCATCACTTTGAGCGTGTTGCCCAAGTTGCCCGATGACTTGGCCTCGCCCAGCCGGTCGTTCATGCTCTTGGCCAGCGTGAGATCGTGCTTGTGGTACTGCATCGCCTTGTTGTAGTCGCCCAGGTAGAAGTAGGCGTTGCCCAGCTGCGAGTAGATGGCGGACAGGGTGCGCAGGTCCTCTGTGCCCGCCTGAATGGCTGCCTGGAAGAAGGCGACGCCGGCCCGACAGTCTCCGGCCTTGCAGAGTCTCTCACCTTCCAGGGCCAGCTCCAAGCACATGCTCGATCCTCCGTCCGATCCCTGCTGCGAGTTGCCGTCGTGGGAGCCGCCGCCTCCGGCTCCCAGGCCCAGGCTGGACACATTCTCCGCGGACGCGGACAGCGAGGACATTCTGCTGCGCCTCAGTCTCGCCTTTTTGTCGCGATGCTCCTCCTGCTGCAGGTGATGCTGCTCTGAAAACTGGGAGTTGTCCACTTTGCAACGCTGTCTCCGGGTGTTTCTGTGGGGTTTCGGTTGGGCTTTCAGCTTCTGGAACACGGTTTGGCGAGCTGGTGCGCTTTGGCAGGTGAAATTGCTGCAATTAATGGCTCTTTGTACCGTTTTTCGCTATCAATTAGTCTGCGTTGGTTCCATTTCAATATCTCAATTAGTCATTTCAACTATTCGATTTCCAAATCGACTACTCGATTTCCATTCGATATCGCTCACGCAAAGTCTGGCAACGCTCGTGCACGAGCGACCATTGTTAGTATCGATAGTGCTCCGAGGCTTTGCCAGCACTAGTATCGATATGTTTTTACAGCTCTAAAGATGGCGTCACTTCTACTTTGAACGATTCCTTGTTGCCGAAAAAAGTTATATTTCTCGCATAAAACTCAACCGCCGGCCGCCTAACTCGATCGAAAAGTCCACATCCTCCACTGCGGCGCGATTATAAGGTGAAATTGTGGCAGTGCGTGCGCGAAATCCGCAGGAAAACGGCAGCGAATCGGGGTGTTCAACCGAACCAGAATCTGAGGTGTGTGTGTGCGCTGCGTCGCTTTTTTTGTGTGCCCGCTGTCGTTGCAGCCAGCAGTGCCGAGCAAACATTGTGCCAAAATGACATAAAATCAGCAGGATAATAAAGCAGGCGAAAGGGCATAAAAGGAGAATTGTGCGAGTGTGTGCCACACAGAGAGGGCGAGCGAGACAGCAGTCGATGACGATAGCCAGTGTTTAGTTATCGGCCCGATAGAGATAAAATAGCGGCCGAGTCCCATTCAGTATGACCGTGCTGCGGGCCATCGGATATCTCACCTGTGGTGTGACCGTGTGGGAGAGAGCGACGCGCAACAACAGCTTGTGGTAGCACAACAACAAACTCACCACGCTCTCACCCAGAAATCTGGCACAGTGGTATCGAAATTTAAGCTAATGAGTAATCGCGATAGTGATTAGGCCAGGCATTTGGGTGTGAAATTGTGGCACTGTGCGCCAGTAATAACTATCGCTCTCGCTACTACCGAGAACAACAATAACAATAAGCCAAATATTTTCAAGTACTGCTCATTTCTCAGCTTTTCTTCGCTGTGTGCGCGCTCTCACGTACCTATAGTATATACACATGTGGGGGAGAGAAAGAGAGAGCGAGCCGAGAGGCAAGAGAGAGAGTGAGTCGGGCGAATGAAAAAAATATCGCCACATTTGCCGTATGCCGCCTTCGTCGTCGGTTGGTGCAAAAGATATAGAAATCTTTTATATACACTCCTGATATAGAACGCAGTCCGCTTTATCGGTCGGTCTCTAAAATATTCTGCAAGCCCGAAACAAAAGCAAAACCGCAAATTGAAATCCGAAAAAGCGCAGCTAAATAAGCCGAGCACCGAATCGAGGCTGTTTTTCGTGGCGATTATTATTCGAATGCAAATTTTTCAAGTGCGCAGTAAGCGGCTAAAACCCAGACGCAATTCGTGTTCCCAAAGTTTTAATAAATAAATAAATATGTAATTACACACTCACACATGCGTACGGAGGCTACAATTGAGATTCGTTTGGATTTCGTATGAGCATATATATTTTTTACTTATATTATTTTTAGAATATCGATTTTGTTGCCCGCTGTCTGCCTGTGTGTGTGTGTATGTGCGTGCGAGTGTGTGTGTGTTTGTGTCTCTCTCGCACCGAGTGTGCGTTTGTGTGAGTGTGTGTTTGAAACATACATATTTATGATAAGTGTGTGTGTCAAGCAGTAAAATGTGTTAAGAATTATGTTCATATAGACACAAGTTACCTAATCTTACTGCAAAAAACGAAAAGAAAGGAATCAACAAACCGAAGTGAAGTGAAAGAAAGAGCAAAGGCAAAGAGCCCCATCAAAACAGCTGCGCTCTTTCACCTTCCACTCTTCCTTACCATTCCGCCATTCCACCGTTCTCCCATTCTGCCATTCTCCCATTCGGCTGCCCACACACACTTGCACACGGGCTTTTGCTTAAAATCCGCTGCTGCTTTGTGTATTTTTTGCTTCGACACCGCATTTACATGTGTTGACCCCACTTGGACCCCTCCCCCCCTCCGACCTGTCGCGCGATGCGTTGTGCAAAAATTCTCTCGGAACTACAGTTTTAATTCAATTATGTCAAACGCTATACACATCCACAGTGCAACCGAACACAGCAGCTGAAGCTAAAAAAGCATCTTCAATCTCCGTACTCCGTGACGTAGGCATATAAGAGAGCACAGCTAAGGAGAAGCTGAGAAATCAAGAAACTGAGAAACCAAGAAACTGAGACACAGAAACTAAGAAATCGAGAAACTCAAACTGCAAAAGGTATGCCAAGACCAACGGAAGTTGGCCCACAACAAATTCAAATCGAAACGCAACCATTTTGGGCCAAAGCTCGCTCTATTTCCGTTCAATGTTTTAACCCATTAAGTACCCATGGTGCATTTAATATCTATATCCCAATTGAGAAACAAAACCAAACTTATGAAGATTCAGTTTTTAGGTTTTATAGAATTTTATCGGTTCGAAAAATCTTAACCAGTGAGACGTTGAACAGGACCTACAATTTCAAGTTTAAATGGTTAATATTAGAGTTAAAACAGTCTTCGTTCTGTTTCTTTTTTTTATTGGGACTAAAACCAGATAAACAATTCAAAATAACTGAAAATATTTTTAGCTAAAATTACATTTTAGCACATAAATATGTTTCCTAGTATTTTATATGTATTAAAATCCAATTAATTAAAAAAAAAGTAGAGGAAATTAATTTTATGTATGCATGGGGTTAAGCGCAACCCAACCGAAAGTCAGACAAAGAACTGGTTCTAATTGATTGAGTGATTGTTGGGCAGCAGGGGAAAGGGAAGGGGAGAACCTGCTCAGCAAATTAACAAGTTCCAATTGATACATACGTGTGGGGACACACACGAAATTCGTCGAGCCTACTCGAAATTAGCATAAATGTGTCAAAATGGTAAATGGTAAATCATTTCGGAGGCTCTCTCGCACCTGTCAGACAGGTGACAAGGCCCTTGCAATGCTGGAATCAAGTCATAATACTTACTTGCTATATCGTCGGACAGATCAGTTTAATTACAGTAATCTATATATAATTGAACGTGACTTGTGCGCAATTAATTTTGTTTCGCCTTAATGTAGAAGAAAACAAAATCACACTCGTATAGCACTCTACGTTTCTGGCCCGCTCGGGGGTTATATTCCAGTTTCTACCTGCGATCGATTCCCCCTATGAGCTTTTCGCTTTTGTCCGAGCGGGTTTGTCACCTGCCATTTTCTGCTTCGCGTGTGTGTGTGATACACTACTGGCCCAGTATGCTTTTGTACTTAACTTTGACGTCACGGGTTTTAAATAAAGATTTTACTTAACCAATCCACTGAAATGTGTTGTAGACAGAAGCTTGAAGCTCGTAAATTGAGTAAAAGACCGTAAAGCATTCTAAAAACACAATAGGGAGCCGATTAATCAATATAGACCGGTAAATATAAATTCTTTTCAATAGCTACAACTTGTTTAAAGTAAGAACCAAAATAAAAAAAGTGGTTTTATAACCTTAAATGACTAGAAGTCTTGTTTGCATTTTTGTTATATTTAATTGATATTTTTATAGGTTATTCGGAGTTTGACCGACCAGTTTATCTTTTATTGTTTATAAAGTTTGTAGCCGATTTTCTTTTGAAGGATTTTATTTTCAAAAGTATTTTAACGAGTTAACCGAGCCAACCCAAATAAGTGTCGTGCCAGCATGTGTATGAGCAACAATTTCTGCGGTCACTGGAGTTTTCATTGTGAAGGAGAATGTGCCTGCTGCCATAAAATGCCTTCGCATATGAAGCGCTCCGCATTCTCTATCTATAGTCCCCCGTATCGGGTGAAAGACGAGCTCTATTATAAAATTACTATGTCTCTGGGGCTGTCCCCTCCCTTCGGGACGACCTGCTTTGCGTCTGTTCACCTTTTTGACGCACATTCTCCCCGCGGTTGTTGTTAATTTCGCTGCAGCTTTAACTTTTCTACCCGACCGCAGAAGTTAAAGAGCGTGCTCAGAGTCAATTTGCCTGCTGTAAGTTGACTCTTTCTCCGCCGATTTTCCTCTGTCAGTTGAAGCTTGGTAACCTCTTAATGACCACAAACACACTCACTCGCTTGTGTACATTTCTGGCTGTCTGTTTTGACATAACTGACCTCACTTTCAGGCGCTTTATGTGTGCGCGGTGTATGGTGTTGCGTTTTCCCTTCCATTTTCTCTTCTCGTTATGTACGAATTGTTATTGCTGGGTTATACCTGCCCCTCTGAAACAGTTTCCCTAATTTCACACTGAAAAAAGTTCTAAAAATCGCGTATACCTTAAAGATATTGTTAGTGTGCTGCAAGCGATGGACCTTACTCATGCATAAGTTTTGATGGTATTCAGCTTTGTATTTATATTTCTCCTAAGTGAAGGCTATAATTTAATACAAATATAACTTTCTTTGGGTTTGGTTTATTCCTGTACCCTGCCAGAAACTCGCTGTTCCTTTGTGGATTTTATATGCTCGCTTCCATTCCTCTGGCTTCTCTAAAAATAAAGCCCGCACACATATTTCTTTCAACTCTATCCAAGTTGAATTGATTTACTCTAGGCTCTGGTGTAAACAAAGACATAAAAACAGCAGCCATCTTCGGTGAATCGCTTTGTATCGGTAGAAATATGTGTAAAACGTGAAGTTTTCGTGAAATTCTCGACAAATTGCTTACTCAATCTATTTGCAGTGGAACTCCTGTTTTATATATACCCACCCTCAACTCCCTAGTGGGATTTTCAGTCAGGTTTTTATGTTTGACTTGAAAATATTTTCGTTATTTGCAATGGCCAGCTTGCCTCAAGCAAAACTACAGTCTGGTCGAAGCTTTTTGTTTGATTGTTTGTTCTATTGGCAATTGAGGAATCCATTGCAAGGGGAAAAATCAATTTTATTTGCCAGTACACGAATATTTATACAATTTACGAAGCCAGCGCCGGGTAGAATATATGCTATAAGGGTAAAAAAAACTGCAGTACTCCAAAGTAAACATATTTTGCACACAGCCAATTAACGACCGTCTGAGTAGAGGGCAAATGTTTCTCTCATTATAATTAGATGATTGCCCTCACTTCTCTGTCTGTCTGACTCGGAAGACGACTTCGGTGCCGAAACGCTTACTGGGCCGAGCCCCAGATTTGCCTTTGTTTTGCAAAATGTTTGCATTTTTTTCCTTCGCACGCCTCGCTAACGAGAGGAGCAATCAGCTGTGTAGCTGTCAGAAATGAGAAAAACGCCGCGAAATGAAACGATAAAAAGTCAATTAGAAACACTAGGGCTGGAATACCGTGCTTTTGTTCAGGCGAAAAGCACGAAAGGCATATTTTGCATATGCATTTTTCTTATTTCTAATATCAAAGATTGGTTTCAGGTTCGACACAGAAATTCATCATAAGATTTCCACATATATATTTTATTTATTGTTTTTTTAAGAAGTAATCGTTCCAAGTATTGATTTATAATTAAAAGAATGCCAATGATTCAGTGGGCAAAGGGTATCCGTTTCGGAAATGAAGTTTTTATTTAACTTCAAGGATTCTTATAATTATATATTGACTCCATATATATTATTCACTAACGTACTCATAGTAAGTGATGCCATTTGCCAAATTCTAATGTCTATATTGCATTAATCCAAGAAGTCAAGCTTGTTAAATTCAACATTTAATGCATACAATAAACTGCCAATTTTAATCAGCTTAAAATTGAGTCATTTTTCAAGGTTCGGAAGTGGTAGTATGTGGGTCTGCTAAAGAAATCCATTAGCAAAAACTACATTTATTTGGCCGCTGTCTAGCATGCCTTCAGAAATATTTTCCCATTTTATGTCAAACATTTTCGTTTTTCATTCTCTCTAGCCTTTCCTTCGCTTTTCTCTCTGACTTTCCTATGCTTTTTGCGGCAATTAATGACGTTTTTCACCGCACTGATATATTTTTAGATTGGGGGAAATTCGGAGCCAGTGAGAAATCTTTTCGCTGATATTTTTACAACCTGCAGAGTGGCGGGGGGCATTAAATAAATTTCCGTTTTGGCCATATTCCATTTGCAGTGCAGTTCCAACTTGGAGCAAAGGAAATTTATTTTCGAAAATATTCTTAATTCGATTTGCGTGTATTTATAGCATCTAGAAATGGGGAAAATTCTTTGGCTGGATGAAATCATGAGAATTTGACCTTGAATCCCGAAGAGCACTTTGTTTTAGACCCCCAATGAGTTCAGTCGTGTATCCAGAGCAAACAGAAGTTCTCCGTTATGGTCAAAGTGGCGTCATGGACAAAATCAATAAACAGCACTCAAGGCAGGCGACAGCTGCAGCAAATTAAACAAAATCGCATTGCACAATTAATAATTAACACTTGTATGTGCGAACGGCGTAAGTGCACACAAGAACAAAAACAAGCAAGCCATTTGGAAGAAAAGTTCCTCAGCCACTCGCTGTCGTTTTTTAGGTGGCAAGACTTTTTATCTTATCTCTTTCACCCTGAGATACATTTTCCCCTCTTTTGTTTTTACAGTGTGCCTGTATTTATGCGACATTTTTTGCTGATTTTGATTAGGTGGCAGACACGCCCACACACACTCTCCGTTACCTGCTTATCACAGCTCAAATCGCTTAATTAAAAAGCACAAAACGAAAAAGAAAAAGCGGAAAAAATAAAAACCTGAGAGAGGTGTGAGCCAAAAGGCAGGGTAGCGCTTTTCAATAGAAATTTTCCATGCTCTGGCATTGAATTTGCAGTGGCATATATTCCACAAAGTAGCACATACGTAAATCTAAATACTTTGTGTAGTTCCTACAGCAGCGGTTAAAAGAAGAGGATTAAAGATAAGGATATTTTTATTCAAATTTAAAAGATACTCTTGGTAGCCTTATCTCTTATCTTATCCTAAGTATCTCCCTATCTTATTTAAGGTTACTTTGCGAGCAACTACTACAACCAACTACATTTATATACAATTTAATATTAATTCATACTGATTCCCTGTTCTATTTTTATGGCCGAAACTGTTGTTAGAAAAATACCTCCGTAGGTGGTGACGTGATAGGCACGGGGTATATTTCATTGAACTGAACGGCAGTCTGGCGCTTGTTTCACAACAAAATTTGCATTCTTTCAGCCTTATGTTTCATCTCTCTCGGTGTTTTTTTTTTTTAATTAGTCAAAGGCTGTCGCATTCGCAGTGTGTCTTGGTCTTAATTATTTAATTAAATTGAGGAAACTGTTGTGACTGCTGTTGTCTCTGCTCGGTGTCTCTGTGTTCCTCATCTCTCTTTGCGCTTAGCTGGGTCTGTTTTCGTGTTTTACGATTTCGTCATACGGTTTTGTTGCTCTTGACTGCTTTGGGGTCCCCATTTAATAACAATATACGTAGAGCCCAACCTGCAACCAAAACAGCAATCCCCGCCCCGAATACTCATAACACTTGTCGCTGATGCAATTAGTTGTGGGTTTTGGTGTACATTGTGAACAAATTCGTGGCACTTTCTCTTTGCCGCGTTGCTGGCTCTTAACAGCAATAGGTTAAATTATGCCTTACATAAAAAACAGAAGCACATGGCACGCAGGGCTAGAAGTTATGCCAGATGTGGTAATCAAATTAAAAGAAAGCGTCCACAGATAAGAAATTATCGTTATTAAAATCTCCGAGTCGAGTCTTTTAAAACTGATGATAATTTAAAGGATAATTTGATGATAATTAGTTAAAATGGTATGGTTTTGGGCGATAACTAACTTATTTTAAAATTAAATTTAAAGTTTTTTTGAACTGATCAGTCAAGATCCCAAATTTTTCAAGGCATATATATGAGTATATATATTTATGGGCATTGAAGATTTCGTGGAAATTGCTGGATTAAAGCCAAACCTTAATTAAGTCCCCTTCAATGTAATTTTTGGGAAAAAATATGTTTTAGTAAGCTCTGCTATTTCTGTTTTACCAAGAACTATTCCCTATTCACCCACACGCAATAAAGTTAGTTTCCTAGAACCTCTCATAGAGCTCCTTTCACTCTAGACAATTTAGAGAAATACGATAGCATGTATCTGTTGCAGTTGAATCATTCCTGTATGAAAAACAAGTCCTTTGCAAATGCATTGCTCATACACGTGTGCGCTCCCCACGCCTTCGATTAATAATTATTCATTGCGCAAAAGGAATAATGTGTTACTTCTCCGACCCATCGTCGACAAGAGCTGCTGACGTAGTACTCTCTACAGTTGGTGACCAAAAATAGAAGTATAAAGTCGAGTCTATTTTTGTGACCCATAAATGCTGGTTGTGCCCCCACCTTGTGCTTTTCCTGCGGCTTTTCCTTTCTGGTTGTGTCAATGTCGCATTGCGTGAGCCGGTTTCATTTGAACTTTGACGAGGTGAGGTGCTTCGCGCTAGAGGAGGCGATGGCGCCCCATTTTATTGAAATTAGTTAGCTGGTGTGGTGCGGTGGTGGGAAATTTGCGGCCGGCCCAACGGCTAAGCGGGCTATCAATAAATTGAATCATGCTGCCAATTGAAATTAATAAATGCATTAGCCAGTCAGCTCGAATGGGAATCGTTAACGTCAGGCAGTGGCCTTCAACGTGGCTTAATACTATAAAGTCTGGGCTGGAATATGTGTGCGATAAGGAAAGCTCCCGGTCTCATTCATGCTGATGCATCTGTCGGATGCATTTCGCTCTGAGCTGAGCTTTATTAGCTGACATTTGCACAACAAAACCCTTTTTGGGCAAAGCTCCCCCTCATTGCTATCTCTTGTACGCATTCGTCTACCCTCTATTTCTCTATCTGTGCAGCTCTCTCCCTCCCTTTCTCTCTCTATCGGCAGCTAATGCTGTTTTTTCTGGATTGGCAAACATCAATCGATAGTTTGGCCTGCCATTGTTTGCCACTCAGCTAGCTGCAACTTTTTCAATCGAGTTTCTCCAACTTTGTCTTCTGCCTTCGGGGCAGTTTTCTAATTTAATTTATTACTCTCCCGCCTCGTTCATCATTCGCTTGTTAAGTGCCTTGAATGTTTAATAACGCTTTACATGCTCGCTAACAAGTTGCCCAGATTTACGCAGTTACTATTTTCCCAAAGTGACCCAATTCCCTTGTAAATTTCTTCTAATTTCGTTAGCTCTGACCAAAAACACGGACCGGACCCCGTGTGTGTGTATATCCTGCGCAGAGTAAACCAAAACAAATAAAAAATGCAATCCAGAGAAATGTCGAGTGGCAGGTTCTTTCTTCCCCGAAAGCGCCAGCAGCCGAGGCGAGGCAAGCAAGTAGTACATTCCCAAGCCCGCGACGCTGACCACCCACTCGTGACATTTACAATGTGTTCTCTTCCTTTTGGTGGTTTTGGCACTGCGGGGAAAAACTCTACATGATGATAAAATTTATGTTTTTTTTGCATTGATACTCTTTGTAAATAATAGCTGGTTTTGTTTATCTTTTTAATCTTTCACGGACTTGACTTGAAAATCCGAGAAAATATATCCTTTTATCAATTATAACCCTTTTCTCGCAGTGTGTGTGACTGGTGATGATGGTCGTGGCTGCCTTGAGGGCGCACGCTGGGCGGCCCAAGTGCTTACATTGTGAAAACTTTCGCTTCTTCTGCAGCTGATGCCGCTGCTGCTGTTGTTGCTCGCTCCACTGTTGATGTTGCTGTTGCTGATGGGGCCGGGGCATAAAATCTTATAAAACTTATTGTTCCATTTCCTTTCACTTTATGTAAATTAAACAGTGCATTATTCTTGCATATGCACGGATGGGAAAAAGGACGTCGAGTGGGTGCCAGAGGAGTGCGGGATCCAAGCAGATATTTGCATTTTGCACTTGGCACATGTGCCAAGTTCTGTCCCCTGGATTTCCACACTCCCCAGCTCTGTGTTGCGTTACGTTTAACGAGCGGAAGGGTCGGAAAAGCTGTTGCATATGTAAACTCGGTTCGCGCTGATTTGATTGATTTCATGATATCAATACAGGGGACAGGACAGGACAGAACAGGGCAGGACAGTAGTGTGTGTATTCAGTACGATAAGGTCAAGGTTTTTGCCTCCAACAGTCCTCCACCCTCTGATGTTTTAACAGAAAATGCGCAATGGGAATTCAGGGAAGCACCAATTTGCATTTATTGCTTTTTTTATGAGGAATATTCGATTTTCCAGATACATACACTCTCTCTCCCATAAGAGTTCTTTTCTTCCTGTGCATGGCTAGATCCGCCCACAGCCTCAGACTTTCCTCAATGATTACCGACAGAAATCAATTTCATGCTGGCAGCGCTGGTGATTTCCCAAGTACTTGTACGTGTACACGCAACATAACGCAGTTTATAATTTTGCCACTAAACTCTGTGGAGCCGCCGAGTGCATGCCAGTAATTTGATGCATTCGCCGCGTATCCATCTCTCGCATTTTCACTGTCATGCCTTGCTGGAGCCGAGGCGGTGATGATGGAAGATTCTCACCGACCATGAACTCGTCTCTGCTGCGCTGCACAAAAGGATTTCAAGTGTGTGTGTGCTTGTGTGTGTGAGTAGAGGGCGCCGTTTACTGCGTAGTTTTTCCACAATTTTCCCGCTTGAAGCCCTCCTGCAGCCCCTGCCTGATTCCTTGGACACGTTTCAAGTACGCGTCAAAAAACGAAAAACAGTGCGCAATATTTTCACACTGAGGAAGAGGCATCTGAAGAGAGGGAGAAAGTGTCAGAGGGGAAATTCTGCTTATCATCATGTCGCTTTGCATTACATAAACCCAAAAAAGTGTGAGAACTAGGGTCCATAAACACCTCGGAACTAAAGGAAAACTGTAGATAAATAGCATTCAAATTTAAGGCGCAACATAAAAAATATATCGAGGTAAAAATAATAACAAAACCAAGCTATAATCACAAATTTGCCAGCTACTTAATGGGGAAGTACAAAATATAAAGCGTAAAAGCAAAGCAATAAAAATGGTTTGGGTTTCCCCATAACAACTGTACCACTAATTTCCAATTTTATTGCATTTCTCATTATAAACAAGTATTTACAAAAGCTAAAACTTTAAAACAGTCTGAATGTTTGAAAACAAAACACATTATGGGGTTTTCAAAGTAATCAATCTTCCCAAAAAGCCCTAAATAAATCAAAGTAAATTGTGGGTAAATAGTTCGATACGCCATTTTAGTATTATTAGCACAGTTTACCCTAGCAATGGACAAAATGCGGAAACAAATTAAAGTTAATAGTTCAATTCCTCAATAATCTGCCCAATTAGGGTTCAAAATAATAACAAACTAATCTCTGATAATGATTCTGTTGATAGAGTCCACAGACTTAGATAACCATACTCCAAAGTAAACGATTATTACTTTTTGTGACTCACTTTAGGTACTTTAAGTGGGGGAAATGACAACACTTTCAAGCAATCCTAAACCAAACAAACAATATGCAAACTAGCACGTAAAAGCAACCAAAGAATGCAGAAAGAAATGAAAACTTTTAAAAACTTGGCATTGAGCGAAAGTTTAATGCCAGTTTTTGGTAACAGAACGCTCAAAAATTGCTCTGCTCTCTCGCCCTCAAGCATTTATTCGTAGCTTATTGATTATAGCTGGAAAACCAATAGACATGCGTCAAAAAATATACTATTGGAGGAGAAGGCAATGCCAAGAGCTGGCGGCTAGAAGGGGGGTGGGCTGTGTTGGTGCCCAAGTGGGTGGGAAAATAATTTTCCCAACTGGCGATGGCGACGACGCTTAGTCATTAGATGACCAAAACGATGACTGTGTTTAGCTATTGGGCGGCAAAAATCTTATAAATGCCAGCAGAAAACAACGGCCAAACACAAAGCACAGCAAAACAAAGTGTGGAGGAGGCCTGGACAGTCAGAAGAATCCGGGGGAAATGTATTGGAGTAGCGGCGTGAATGGAAGAGGCCACAAAGCAGCGGACTTGTCTCATTATTTTGTGAGCGGCTGCCCCGGCTATTTGTTATTGTTTTCTACGATGATATGCTGGGGAATTTCGCCCCGCCGCGGCCGCCGTTGCTGAGTAAATAATGTCATAAGGTCACACGCACACACACACACACACATTAAAGGGGGAACACTGTACCGGGGGGCCTAATGGTCAGCAGGCATTGTTGCTGTTGTTGTTTTCGCTCATTTGTCTTGGGACATTTTGGGCTGGGCTGGGCCGGGCCGAGCTGAGCCCCGTTGATGGTTTTATATAAAATAGCATAATAAATGGCCTGGCCAAGCGCAGGCCTCTAGATTCGCTATCGTTCCCATATTAAATGTCACCGTGGGGTTGACTTGACGTTGTTTACTCGATGGTGTCCCCGCCCACAGCGAAGGTGATTGAAACAAATTAAACCAAAAGCAAAGTAAAAAAAAACAACAAGCAAGGGAAAATTCAATTATTAACTGGGTAACGCGTTGAAGAGCGCTGACCACGAATGCAGAAAATAAAAGCCCGTCAAAGGCAGCTGTGCAAACTTTTCACTCTCCACTCGCGCAGACACACGTCCGCTCTCTGTCGCTCTCCTTGCGGTTCGGTGAGTTCCGGCTGGCCAACACACACATGCGTATTCTGGTTTGGCCGGCCACTGAGAGAAAATTGCCTAAATATTGTAATAATAACAATGAAAATTATAATGAATTGTTTAAACATTTCTTTAGGTTTTTATAGTAACTTTTTGAGAGTATTATTTTCAACTGGTCTGACTTTATTTTTCTCTCCGTGCAGACACACCCACGCATCTCGATTTCCATTTCCACCGGTAGGCAGTCAGGCAGCCAGGCAGCAGCTGGGCCAAGCGAGTTGATCGCATTTACCTGTTTGTCACTCATACGCCGTGTGGTCCCAGCCCGTTTCTGGCTCTTTTATTTCTGCTCTGGGTGCATGTGGGTGTTCCGCCGGCGAAATGTGTGTGACATGTTAAACATGTTTTTGCTTGAAATCGACTGTGGGCCGCCGCGTCGGTTTGACTTGCATTTGTGCAAATTTGTGTGCCTGTGCCTAACTGGAAACAGTGAACGAGTTCCTCCACAATGTCCTCGAAGTGAAAACTGTATGCGGTTACCTTACATGTGTGGCATTTTTCCTGCATTGAATGGAATTGAAGTTTAAGCCTGGCCCGTTTGGTTGATTTCTCTCCCTCTCAAAACACAAGCCATGCAAATGAATGAGTTTCCCCCCCACTTGTGGGCGCGTGTCCTTTATTTGGCTTCATTTCCGTTCAAGATGACAACGCCATCTAGTTTCCGGTCAATGGCTTTTCCGGGCTTGCCTTGATTTAATTCAGGCAAATGGGGGAATTTAATTTATAAGAAATGGTTACATTCGTAGGCCAGCAGAAGCCTCTTTGCACTGGCCACATTGCGGCCTCTTCTGCGGCTATGAGCATTAGGCTTTGCTCAAGGGAAAGTTGGCCTGGCGAGCATGGGTTTAAAACTGGAAAAAGTCGGGAGAATTCATCAATTGGAAGCTAGGAAACCACTTTAAATTAGATTTTTACATGTAAATGGTTTGGTTTCCAGTGTTTCCACCACAGTATGTATCATTTTTTTTTTATCAGCTCTGTGTTATCTGGTGACAAAGAAATCACAGTCAGAGCCATTATCTCCGCACACACACACACACGGACGCACCTGCAAAGCCCGCGATTAGATAGATACACCTGAACGTTTCATTTTATCGAATGCGGGGCTCTTTTTTTGCGTGCCTTTCACTACGGTGTCAATTTTTGAGTTATTTTCGCCTATAAAACTTATCTATCCGGCAAACGCTTATAGTACCCATATCTTCTCTGTTTGCTTGCAGTGCATGTGATGCCAAATATCCATAAAAACCAATAGGAATCAACCAGCTACAGCGGAGGTCGAGCCGAGGACTATGTGAATGCAGCAATCAAAAGTTAGCCCTCTCTCTCACCAAATTGATGTGCCATTCAGGAGCAGCTGAAGCAGCAGCAGCAGCGCCAGCGGAATCGGAGACAGAGGATCACAATCTGAATCAGAATCAGAGACAGAGCAACGCAGAAGCTAAGCGAGAGTATTATCAAGAGTAAGGCGCATCGCAAGTGCAACAATCCCTCCAGTAAACAATACAAAAAAACCAACGCAAGAAGCGACGAAAGCTGAACAAAAGCAAAGGCAGAAAACAGGTGAGTGTGGGGGTGAAGGGATGAAGTCACGGAGCTAATTGCTTGACCCACTTTATTTCAGTGTATATACAACTGTACTGTAACGAATTTAAAACAAATCCAGGCAGCTAAAACACTTCACGCCCAAGGGTAACCGTTTGATAGATGCCAAGATAAGTCGTTACCGCTTTAACACCGCCATCACCATTACCCAGCAACAGAAGCTGCTCCAGCTACTCCAGCAACAGCAGCAGGAGAACGCTCTCAAAGGCAAGAAAAAGCACAAGCAGGAGTTGCAGTTGCAGCAGCAGCAGCGGCAGCAGTTGCAATTGGTGATTGGCCAGGAGGAAATACACCCAGAATCGGACGCAGGAACAGAAGCAGAGCTGTTGGGCTTAACCAGGAGTGACGAAAACAACTGCAAGACGCCAAACTCAACCGCAAAAGTCGCCAACATAACACATAAAATTTTCGGTTGGTTACGCAAATCACGCAACAAACGGCCAGTCGAGATCCTGAACAGCGATTTCGGCGAAGACGGCGACGAGGGCGTTGGCGAGGGCAGAGGCCAAGGGGCAGGAGAGGGTGGTGGAGCAGCTGCTGCTGGTACCGGTGCCGGTGCAGCCGATCAATTTTCAGTGGCAAGCGTTAGGAATAAAGCCGGCAAGCTGAATACCACACAGACAGCCACGGAGACCGCCATCGATTCAAACGAACCCAAATCTGAAAAGATGTCATCGGGCACGTTTGTGGATCGAATCGACCCGTTCGCCAAACGTTCGCTCAAGAAGAAGGGTAAAAAGAGTCAAGGTTCCTCGCGCTATAGAAATTCTCAGGATGTTGAGCTGCAGCAATTGCCGCAGTTAAAAGGTTTGAATTTGAATTGTATTTCCTCCAGTTTAATGGTCTAACAATTTACATCCCTCTTTCGTTCCAATAGCCGATTGCTCCAGCCTAGAACAGGAGGAGCTGTTCATACGGAAGCTGCGCCAGTGTTGCGTGTCCTTTGACTTTATGGATCCCGTCACGGATTTGAAGGGCAAGGAGATCAAGCGGGCCGCACTCAATGACCTATCCACCTATATAACACATGGGCGCGGTGTGCTTACGGAACCGGTCTATCCGGAAATAATTCGCATGGTAAATATCACGTCATTTATATTTTATTCTCAATGTACTAAAAAACCTTTAAATATGATTTTTCTCTACCAGATTTCATGCAACCTATTTCGCACGTTGCCGCCCAGTGAGAATCCCGATTTTGATCCCGAGGAGGATGATCCGACCCTGGAGGCCTCTTGGCCACACCTACAGCTGGTCTACGAGGTCTTCTTGAGGTTTTTGGAGTCGCAGGACTTCCAAGCAACCATCGGCAAGCGGGTAATCGATCAAAAGTTTGTCTTGCAGGTTAGTGTTTCCTTTCGTCCCAAGGTAACAAATGTATTAAAAAGGGTTTTTTGTAGCTTTTGGAACTCTTCGACTCGGAGGATCCGCGAGAGCGGGACTTTCTGAAGACGGTGTTGCATCGCATCTACGGAAAGTTCCTGGGACTGCGGGCCTTTATACGAAAACAGATCAACAACATATTCTTGCGATTCATCTACGAGACGGAGCACTTTAACGGAGTCGGTGAGCTTTTGGAAATTCTCGGCAGGTATGTGTCCCCCTTAAATCTATTTTCTTGTTCGTCACAATTAATTAATGTTTCTTTTCCAGTATCATCAATGGATTCGCCTTGCCTTTGAAGGCCGAACACAAGCAGTTTCTGGTCAAGGTCCTGTTGCCGCTACACAAGGTTAAATGCCTGTCGCTCTACCACGCTCAGCTGGCGTATTGCATTGTACAATTCCTAGAGAAGGATCCATTCCTTACCGAGCCTGTGGTGCGTGGGCTTCTCAAGTTCTGGCCCAAGACGTGTTCCCAAAAGGAGGTCATGTTCCTGGGCGAAATTGAGGAGATACTAGACGTGATCGATCCGCCGCAGTTTGCCAAGATCCAGGAGCCATTGTTCCGCCAGATTGCCAAATGCGTGTCAAGTCCACATTTTCAAGTGAGAGCCTAAAGAGTCAAAATTAAACCAAATTATAAATAATTTCTTTGCTTTAGGTTGCTGAGCGCGCACTCTATCTGTGGAACAATGAGTATGCCATGTCGCTCATCGAGGAGAACAATGCGGTCATCATGCCCATCATGTTCCCGGCCCTGTACCGCATCAGCAAGGAGCACTGGAATCAAACCATTGTGGCGCTCGTTTACAACGTATTGAAGACGTTCATGGAAATGAATTCGAAGCTCTTCGACGAGCTGACCTCCAGTTACAAGGCGGAGCGGCAAAAGTGAGTAATTTACAGTGCAAAGTTTGAAACAAACTAACCGACCGACTTGGGTGTCTTTTTTTGCAGAGAGAAAAAGCGTGAGCGCGACCGCGAAGAGCTGTGGAAAAAGCTGCACGAACTCGAATCCAATCGTTCTACTGGGCGCTCCGCTGGCGGCAGCGCTGCGACATCAAACAGCGCAGCCCCCGCGGCATCAACGTCTCTGCAGCCACCTAGCTCCGCCGGTCTGAACTCCCATCAGCAGCAGTCGAATAGCAGCAGCAGCGGCAGCCTGTCCAGCGGCGGAGCCGGAGGCGACAATAATCCTGCGACCACAAATGCGAAAATCAAACAGGAAGTCAAGACGGAGAACTAAGCAGGCAGGCAACGCGAGGCGCGCGCAGGAAACTAACAAATAAACCAACATCAGTAAGAGCGTAAAGCTAACGCGCTATCCGATATCCGTAAGCGGCAGAGACAGCAGCAACAACAACAGCAAGCATCTAAAGGAGAAAGAAATATAGTTATACTAAAACACACACACACACACATATGCTAAACTTTAAACCAGAACATATAAAACTAAAATGTATACTCGATTGACAAGACACCAACCAAGCTCGGGCGGCTTGGGAGGCTGTTAAAGGAGGTAGAACCGAAATCTGGAGCGGGAGCTGAATCAGCTGAATCCCCCTGTCCGTGGGCGCGTGTGTGTAGGAAGCTTGAGTGTGGCACATAAGAGATCTTTATAAATGTACAAGATACACCCCCTCACACGCACACGCCCATACACCCACACACACACACACATGCAGACACGTATAAATATATATTAAAAAGAAGAACAGAATAATTATTAATTACGTTTAAGCGAACACAAGTTGAATAAAGAGAAATCATGTTAGTAAGTGAAGAGAAGAGCAAGCGGACGATGATAACTACAACAGAGGATAGAGGATTGTTGAGGCGCATTGAATATTATTAACTAAACATATTGCTAACTAGATCCTAGCATAGATCAGCCATTCACACGCACACCACCCACTAAACCTGCAAAGCATACCTTTCATTTGAAATGTGTAAAATAGTTGCATCCTTGGAATTTTGTTGCTCCATAGAACGGCGTGTCTTAGTCCCCCCCGATTTCCCCACTGAATTGTACATAAAATATACGAAGAACTGTGCTCCTCCCAAACCAATCTATCCGGAATTCAACTTTGTTACTTAGCTTTAAGTGTTGCACACTCCGTCAAGACTTCTCGAAACAGAAATTCCAACAATTCCCGCGCAGCTGCACGAATCCGAATCGGTAGCCAGAGCCAAGTTTTAGTATGTTGTTGAAGTTGCTTGCTAAATGGGCACACGAATAGGAATACAACTAAATACCATACCATAACGTAACGCTGATCTATAGATGTATGTGAGTGGGCGGAATATATCAACAATGTGTCCCCCCACAGCTGGGGAATAGGCGCATGCGCAGTTATCGAGATACAACTAAAAATATTGAGAGCATTATAAAAAGGTCAGGCTGGAGAAACTAACCAACCGAGAAAATATGGTTTTGGAAAATTCAGCTAGCGAAACTAAAGCTCCTTTGCATTAAAACCCATATATATCTCAGGGGAAGCGGTCCGAAGCCTTCGAGTCCTTATTAGTTTGCAAATTCCCTTCTGACTCTTCTCAATTTTCGATAAAAATGTATTTATTTCCTATATCTATTTTTGTAATTTTCATGGAAATGCGCACAATTGTCATTATTCGATTATTTTTATCATTGTAAATAATGTAGCTAAGATTAAAGGGAGGGACAACTTTTTGGACCGCTTCCTCACCTCACACACTACACATACACCCACTTAGAAGCACTCATAGTAAGAAGATATATAAAATTTATATATGAAGTATACTATGCATGTTTGTTCATTCAGCTCTCACGACGACGACGCCCATTACAAAGTATAGAAGCATGCATTATAGGAGCCAACTAGGAGCAGAGGCGGGACAAGGCGACTATCCGCTAATGAATGCCTCTCATTAGGCAATACCGTAAAAGTTCATATAATATTAATGATAATTGTGTCTGTGAATCGTGAGTTATTATACACATATATTGCAAACAAAACAAAAAAAAAAGCGAAAAAAAAAACTACAAAAATGAAGAAAATCTAAAGGAAACAAACGTAAAAGTTAGCGTTATTATTAAATATGTTTGTAAAACAATGTCAACAACAATATGCAACAGAGTGCGTAAAGAGAGAGAACCGTTTAAAGAGCATCCACTAGAGAGGCATCATTGCGAAAACATACAAATTAAACAACCTACGACTAAATACTAAGCAACGTGTGTAAGAAAGTTTTGCATCTTTATATTAGCGTGTAATTAAACGAGAAAAATAGCTCCAGACAAACCAGCAACTGCAACTAGAGCCCACGAAGATCACCTCCATTGAATAGAAGTACTACAGCGATCAGAGGCCCCCTTTGTTATGACACCAATCTCCTGACTCCCAACTAGCAGCAGATCGATCCATAGCACACACCCATTCTCTAGTAAACGTTTGATGTTCGCATAGGATGCCAATCAATGTAATACCACAAGAAATGCAAATGTAAAAACGAAGCTAACTAAATAGAAGTGTTGACAAAGGGAGGAATGCCTATAAATAAATGAATAAATAAATAAGTAAGACAAGTTTAATGATCAAAATATTTCTTCAATCTTTTGATTTACCTTCTTTTTTTTTGTGATCAGTTTCTGTTGCACCCTGAGTTAACTTGTTTAGTACGCTTTCAACTCACACATATGATAACTTTAACTATAGTTTCTATTATTGTATTTATATGTATAAACAAATCGAGCATGTTAAACGTAGCTGTGCTGTAGCTGCTGCTTAGAGCCGGCTGAGCGGAGAAGAAGTATAAGCAAAAGCAAACTCGTTAAGTACTTTTAGAGACGAAACCTTGTACTAAAAATAAAGTCGCATTAACAACGTTGCAAAAAAAAAAGTTAAGAAACAAACAAATAAAAAAAAATACAAAAAAATTAAATGGAAAAGCAAACAGAAACCAACAATAAGAGCAAAAATAGTTAAAGCGCTTAAACAATATAAATACTATGGATACTAACAATGAAAGGAGAGGGAGAAGGAAAAGGATCAGAGGGAAGAGGAAAGAGGATAAATATATATGTGAATTATGTATTTTCTTATGTTCTAGACTTGTAAAAAAAAACAACAACCTATCGTATATATGATACACGCTATTATTACGTATGACTTTGAGTTCTTGTTCTTTAGGACGACGGTGTGTGCGAGGATTTCAATGGTTTTCTTTGGGTTGAAGGCACACACTGCACTACACTCGCCCGCCCACACACTCACCCGACACACTCACATCCACAACAATCCAACACACTCACTCACACACGACTAAACAAAATCTTATGCTGAGAGTAAATATAAAGAGTAAATTATAATTACACAAAACATAAATGGGAATAAATATATATATAGGTATATACATACATATATATAAAAAGTATATATACATGAGCATCAGAAGAAAACAAAGGTTTAGTTGATTGCTTCGACAGCAAGTATGCGAAAAAAATATAATAAATAAAAAACAAAACAAAAACAAGAAACTAAAAGCATGGCAGCAGAAAATGATTTGAAATTGCAAGGCGCAGAAGAAAACAAATATTTAGCTGCAAGCAGAATTAACCAAAAATGAATAAAAACCAAGTAAAACATTGAAAAAAAAACAAAAAACACACAAAATGAATGAATGAGTATGAGCAAACGGAGAGAAAAGAAGCAAAGAGATCAATCAACAATAAAAAATTAATAAATAAAACACAAAACTGGTTTCATTTTTGTTTTGGTAACATAAAAAAAAGGGAACCCATTTTAAGCTATAATTTTGTTTTTATAAATTAAAGAAAACTAAAATTTTTAGGAATATTAATATTGGCACATATGGGATGTGGGCTAAATCTTAAATATTAATACGTAACACTTATCAACAAGGAGTGACAGAACTTGAAGAATTTCGTATCCTTATTTTCATCAAGCTCAACCTTTCGGAAATTGAGATCTTATTATATTAATTTTTTTTGTTCAGAAAATTTTAAAAAATAATTGTAATAAATCCTCTGCATAAGTTATTCCTCAAGAATAGGGAATAAAATAAATTAAGGTGAAAAATATGCAAATAAGCATAATTAATCTGCCCAAAAAGGTCTGAAAAAAAGTTGTTGCATATTTTAAGCACTCAGCTTTTGTTAGCAAAAAAGCTAAGAACGCAGAGAGCTTTGCTACAACGCCACAAAAGCTTTGGCGCTGCAGTTGGTTCGCTGCCGTCGTCAGGTGCAGTGGAAAAGTCGCGAGAAAAATCAATTTTGAAAATTCCACCCTCGCCGAATAATTTTTCCCGTGATCCTCCATGAAGTGGGAGAACTATTGCGACTTTGTGGCCGGCTGCTTCGGTGGTGAGTGAAAAGCCGGAGCTTGGGATCGGTTCCGCGAGCATCCCATATTCGGTCTTGTCTAGGAATGACGCAATGCCAGAGCCAGATGATGAGCCACTTGTTGAGAGGAACAGCACAGCCCCAGCGGCCAATGGGCGCCACGGTCAAGTTCATGAGCGGCGGCGCCCCTGATCCCCAAGGCGTATTTTGGTGTCGCCATCGAATTCTTTGGCAATCAACATGCAGCGGCGGCGGTTCAACATGTGTTTAGCTGTGTGGCAGAATATTTTAATTAACTTATTTATGTATATTATTTTGATTATTATGATTTGGTTTAGGTGCCTGCGGAGTACTGGTGGCCCATCCGCTCGACACGATCAAGGTGTGGCAGCAGGCCTCCAACTCCTCCGTCTTGACTGCCGTCCATCAGATTTACAGCAGGAATAATGGGGTAAGTTAGTAAGGGGGTTACGTCTGGTCAGAGTTTCGATAAAATCGGAATTTTGAATAAAAAAAGTCTTTTTGCTGTTTACAAAACAGTTTCTTTGATCCTCTGACTAGATGTAATCCTTGAAAGCTTCGGCTGGGAGGAGCAACTAGATTTAATCGGTCGGCAACGCCTTAAAGATCAATGGCTTCTACAGGGGCATGTTCTTCCCATTCATCTCGACGGGAGCCATCAACTCGTTGCTCTTCGGCATCTACGGCAACCATCTGCGCCAACTGAGGAAGGTGTGCCACAGTGACTACCAGCGGGAGCAGCTGGAGTACCATAACATGTTCATGGCAGGATCGGTGGCAGGATTTGTGCAGTCCTTCATAGCCTGTCCCATGGAGTTGATCAAGGTCCGCCTGCAGACGGCTTGCTGTGGGTTTGCTCTAGATATTGTCATTCAGAAGCTGTAGCTAATGTATCAAACTCCTCCCCAGATTACAATGATTATCTCTACGGCCAGCGAAGGACAGCCTTCGGGACTTTCAAAAGGATACTCAAGACTGACGGCGTCTCCGGTTTATATCGCGGTCTGCTGCCCATGATGTGTCGGTGAGTGCTTCTCCCATGACAAGTAAAAATTCTGGTGTTTAATCTGATCTTTTGCTTGGCAGCGACGTTTTACCTTATGGAATCTATATGCTGGCCTACCGCCAGAGCGTCGACTACCTGGACGGACGGGACTTTGTGCGGCGGCGACGCAGCCAGGCGGACGGATCGAGTATCAATCTGCTGGTGACCACGCTGGCCGGTGCCTGGGCGGGAGTCATCTCGTGGGTGTGCGTCATTCCGTTTGACGTGGTGAAGACACTGATGCAAGCAGACGAAAATCACAAGTTCCGGGGCATCTTCCACTGCGTGAGGGTAAACTACAGGGCCTACGGCTGGCGAAGTATCTTCCGAGGCAGCTGGATGCTGGTGGCACGTGCAATTCCCTTCAACGCCGCCACTTTCCTGGGCTACGAGTACGCCCTGGAGTGGTGCCAGCGGTGGAATGGCACCTATGTATGACCCAAAGCCACGTCTGGCGGGGACTAAGAGCTTTAACTAGTTTGTATGCTGTGACCAATGATATCTACTGAAATAAGTGTGATTGAACTTTAATAAACTACTTACGCTTTTTGCTAAATATATTGTACATATCCTGATAGGCACCACTAAAAGAATTAAAAAGGAAAAGTTGTAAAACGCACAATAAAATGTAAGTTACAATTTGTAACATTATGCATATGCACAAAATACAATTGTTTAAACATAATCATTTTATGAACACTTTTTACAAGAAAAATGAAAAGAAACAAAATATTTAAAATCTATTTTATAAAAAATATATTGTAAAAAACTGGCAAATAAAAACAAGTAAATTGTTAATTCTTTATTCATGTAGAATTTAAAATATTTTTAAATCTATTTTTTAGGTTTAAAATTTAGAAATTTTAAATTCTGAAATTCTAAAATTAACAATAAAATTTTAATTTATTTTTGCTTTTATTAAAATTAAGAATTACAAGTTCTAAACATTATCAATTGGTTATATTTATTTAAACAACTTTTACGTTTTGAATTGCATTTGACAGTGCTGGAAAACGCTTTGCGCTGCTCTGATAAGTTAACCGTGCTGCCAACTTGACGCGTTTCAGTGTTTCGAGGGCTTAAGTGTGCCCAGCTGTCATGGAGAAAATACCACTCCTTTGTCTGACGAATCTCAAGTTTTATAACTAAAAAACCTGGCGGGCACACTGCACAAATTGTCGACAAACAAACAACAACGTACGGATTTGATTCGTTAACAAATAGATACAGCGTACGTCGCGCATTTCTCGCTTTATTTTTTTTATTGCGCTGCAACGGGCGCGAGTGCGTTTAATGAGGCGTGCCAAGTGGATATTTGCATATGGCCGAAAATCACAGCAACCAGCATCGCATAGATACTGAAATACACACAAATGAGCACCGCGTTGTGCGATGAGTTCCGAAAAGTGTTTCCACAATTGTGCCAGTGCCAGTGAATCGACGTTGAATTGCGAACAATTATTATTGTTGCCAGTACATGTATTAGTATGTGCAGCGGTTTGTGGCGGCGAGCAAAGTTCGCACAGTTCGCGGACAGGAGGTGGCAAACGCTCGAAATAACGGTGTACAGGAAGGCGAAGAGAAAAACAAACTGAAAAAGCAGAGCAAACGGACGAGAATTAACGCAACAGAGTGAAATATTCAAGTGTTGTCCCCTTTGGAATCCTCCTCCTCCCCGCCAACCATCCATCCTGCCTTCCTTCCTTCCCCTGCGAAAATCATCCCAAAAACACAAATTACGTGGCAAGTGGTCAGGCGAGAACGACAACAAACGAAAACCTGCTGCTGCAGCAAGTTTGGGACCGTTGTTTTTGGTTACTGTACGTCGTGCCAAGCACGCCCACCACCCGCTCGCCCCCTGCGAAGCAATCCAATTGGAAGCTAAAAAAGGAGTAGAAGAATCCAACACCGAAATGTCGTCGCTCAAGGTCGCTGTGAGGGTTCGCCCCTTCAACACTCGGTAAGCTCAGATATTCCAGGCTGGCCACGGCTACGGGATTAAGGATTGAAGTGAATGGCACAGGAATGTGGTCCTAGATGAGTTTATGATTTACTGGTATAGACAAAAAAGGATAATAAAGCGGTCTCTAAAACATATTCAGAGTTCATTATATATTTTTAACTGAGTTAAGATTAATTCCAAAGATTCAAAACCACGACCCTAGATGAATTCAACAAAATTGGGGCTAAGTTTTGCTAGGGTTTTAAAGCTAATGAAACGGTTTTTTAATGGGAAAGGTTTCCTTTTAATATTTTATCTTATTGAAAATACCATTATATTCAATAAATGTACCGGTATATGAGTAACTAAAGCAATATTTGTTTTATTAATTAGACACTAGTTGTTATTTACGTAAAGTCAAACAAAAATGTATTTATTGTGAGGCACACGTTAACAAAGTACACTTGTATTTTTTGTGTTATTAATTTGGCCAGCATTGTGCGTTAGAGAATGTTTGCCTAGACTCGTGATAAGGTGGATAAAACGCCCCTCAATGAGGCATTGGAAAATGTGTGGCGCATTTAAACTGGCTTGAAAACAGAATGGGCTCTCTGGAAACTCCACACTTTCGGTTAACTAATTTCGGTACAAAAAATTGGAGTTGAAATTAAAACATAAAAAAGTACTGGAAGAGTCTGGTGCCTACTTAAAACCACATTAAACCTACGAGCATGTATTTTTCCTACAAACCTCGCCTGATGACGATCGTTAACTACTTTTTGTTGCCCCTTGTTTTTTTTGTGTCTTTATCTTGCCTATCTGGCGGAGCGGTCATTGCTTTTGGCACAGTTACTTGCGCGTAAAGCCAAGGCGGCGAAACAAAAGCAGGCGAAAAGGCCAGAAAGAAGCGAAGAAATTGGCAGAAAGAACGAGGTACTGACAAAGAAAGATGGAAGCCGTAATGATGTCATTCATCTCGGGGGTTCGATAAAAGATTCGCACTCACCTATACACATGAGTTGTCTCTGGGTTCGGGCTTTCTTTGTTTATAGGTTTCCGTGTGTTAATTGTCCATGAAATAAAAACAACATCATCAGTGGCAAATGCGGTAATTATAATGGCAAAAAAACTAGAGCTAACTCCCTGACTAGTCGTGACATCATCGTTTTGGCTTAGACTTATGCAAAGCAGCTACTTACAGATACAGTGAATGCTCGATAATGAGATCCGATAAAGCGATGGGAACCTAAACAGTATTTGTTTCTTTAATTTAGAGGCAAAAGTAATAGTTTTATGTCACGGTTTCTATTAATAATTAGTCAAGGTAAATTTAACAATTTCCAAGAAGTTATTAGATATCTTATAATGTCTTATATCCAAATTGTTATAGAGATCACACTGTGTTGCCTTTTTTTTGCCAGTTTGTTTAGCCTCCGACAGACATTTTTAGCACATATTTCCACGGCTCCTCTGTGGACATGCAAGACTGACTGACTCTGTAGCCTCCGTGCGAAAACAAAAGCAGAAATATACTATAATTACGTATACGTATGTATGCACCTAAAAAGCAAAAAAAAAAAGGAAATTAATTTTGATTTTGGCACGAAACTGGGCGAACAAGTTCCATATCTCATCGCTGCTCCCATGACTCAGACCAGCGAAATTTTGTGGCTGCCGCATAAATGTTTAATTGACGAATGAATCAACGCAGAAAGAGAACTTTCCTCCAAAAGGGTGGGGATGATAAAAAGGGGGAAAGACTCGGCAAGCTAGCAAACAAAGCCCTCGTTGAAGCCGCTCTCTTTCCATAATCTCCAGCTCTCTCACATCGGGCCAAAGATTAACGAATTAAAGCCACTCAAACGCAATGAGCACTGAGCCGACTTGAGTTTGGAAAGGCGAACTGGAGCGGCGTAATCATGCCGCTCTATGGAGAAAGAGAGGAATGACCTAAAATTGTCGCTTGAAATGGGACAAGGCACTGCTTGCTGCAGTCGTAAAATAAATAAAAATGCCCTTTCTTTGGGAAACAGAGCAAAAGAAGAACTTATACTTAAGATGTTAACTTTATTTAACTCCAAAATGTTGCATACTATTCAAGTTTATATTTTTAATGGCTGAATTAAAACTTAATCTAACCTTATTCCGTACTCTGATTAAGGTTACTGCTAACTTTAGACGCAATCTAAAAAGGTGGTTTGAAAAATTAGGGTTTCATAGCAAAACAAAGTAAAAATTGTTTTTTAAATGGCTTACACAAGGCAACAATATTTATTTTTTGTTAATTAATTTTTTTTACAGAAGGTTAATTATATAAATACATACAAAATCTATTATTCAACGTAAAAATTAATGACATTCCCAGAAATTGCTCTCGGAAGATAATTATTTCCTCAAATCTCCCGAATTTCTCATAAAACGTTTATTACTGTGCTAAACAAAGCCATTCAGTGAAAATTGTAATAACAGTCATGTGATCTAGCTCTCGCTCTTTCTCTTTTTGTGTATATATTTTCATATAGTATGTATCTCTCCCTAATTTGGATCTAGTAAAAGTTACGACCCGTATATAGCAGAGCCTACGGATTTAGTATATTTCTGTGGCCGATATTTCTCTGAATTGGATGGCATCAGGGGTCTTCTGTTTATTTACACGCGCCGTCGTGTGTGTTTTTCTTTCAAATGCAGTCCATTTCCGAGTGTGGGTGCCCCTATGAACTCCAGTCAACCGGTTCGGTTCCATCTCTAAACGAACGTTCTGTGCCCAGATGCCAGTTTTTCCTCCCGCCTCTGTTTTATTTGCGCCGCTTTTCCTTTTGATGTTGCAATCAAGTTTTAGTCCGTTAAATATTCCCCACAAACCGGATTTTCTTTTATAATTTGTAGCCAGCGAGCGTCTTGATCACAGGGCAAACATGTCAATTGGATTGCATGGTGTGTCTGCCAGCCTTCTTCCACATATTTATTCTATTTCCACTCGCTTTCCCCTGCAACGCCCCCTGACTTTTCGCCATTTGTTCGGGTCATGCAAAAATCGTTAATAGGAATATTTATGAGCTAGCTCTGCGGGGCTATTTATATTCCAACACGAAGAGCCCTGAAAAGAGCCAAGAGGTGTTTTGGTAGAAACGGCAGGGGCCGTATTTATTATATAAATTTTAACAATGGGTCGCGCCGCGAAGTCTGTCAGCTGACAAGCTCTCAGTCATCATAGACGGCTTATTATAAATAAAAATGTAAATAATAATTTGCTCTTTTACTTTGCAGTGAAAATGACTTGGACGCTCAGCTCATCGTGGAGATGGAGAATAAGAAGACGCGTTTGCTGAAGCCCCGGCTGCAGTCAATTCGCGATGCCGGACGGGACAATCATCATGACTTCACCTTTGACTATTCATACTGGTCATTCGACGAGGAGGATCCGCACTTTGCCACCCAGGAGCAGGTGTACAGTGATCTCGGCAATGACGTCGTCGATTGCGCATATGAAGGTGAGCCAAGGGCTAATGGGTCACACGATGCGGTTACCCAATGGTGCCGCATTAAGCCCCAGCTAATAGCTCAAGTCTGGGTCTAGGCTGTGGGGCCGTCACCCACATGAGGGGTTCACTAAAAAAAAAATACACACTGATGATAAGAGAGGTTCCATTTAAAATTTAAAAAAGTAAAATTAATATATTTTAAAGAGCCTTTATATTAACTTTAAAACCCATTTTAAAGTTATCAAGAAAGCAAAATTACAAAGTTTAAAATTATATAAAATCTAAATCATTTAATACAAGTTAATATATGCTTAATTTAGCCTTACCTATTTTTTCCGTGTGCTTTTTCCATTAGCCCCCTGCCGAGAGCGTGTTTCTTTCATTCTGTTTTCTTGCACTTACGGTTTTGTTTACATTTTCCCTGTGCGTCTGCTTATTGGCTTTGATATTGGGTTTTCCTTTTGCTTCCCTCTCGTTTTCCAAAAAATTTGCTGCTTTGTAAACAACACATTGGGGCTCTAAAAATAAAAGCAGGTCCATATACCGAAACCCACACAGCTTGATTATTCAGCCTGAAACGCTCCATTGCCGACTAATTATAGTGAAGTATTTAAGTTTGTATGCAAGTAGTAGGTGCAGTTAGCAATAATCATGCGAACTTCCTGCAGCCCATTAAAACCGCTGTGAATAGTATTCAAAAGGGAAAGGTTATGTTTCAGCAAAACAAAAAAAACTAAACTGCATTCCCCAAGCGTTTATTATTATTTAACTCAGCTAGGGTATTTAATACCTCGTCTAGGTTTAAAGTAAGCTGTATTTGATTGCAAAAGCCATTCAGAAAGTAAGGCACACAACAAACTTTCGCCCACAACTCGAGACGCCAAGCGAAATGGAACAGCTGTTTCAGCTTGTCCGTGGTTTTGGCACGCTTTCAATATCAAATTACGACAAGCCAAGATTGGCAAAGTGGCAACGGGTATGCGAGTACGAATGCAATTGCGAATGCGAATTGGAATGACAAACGACTACGTATGTTGTATGTATAGTATATACAAGCTATGCAGATAAACCCAGATAGTGGAATATGAGCCGTAAACAAAACTGGCGTGGCGACCAAATGGCTGGCTAAGACAATGAGTTTATGCCATCTGGAAACGTCCAAGATCACTGAACCCAATGTTCCGGTATTTTATAATTTAAAGAATATATTTACCAAAAAGATTGGCTTCTGTTGTAGATATCTTATATCTTATCTTTCATTGCTTTTTATTTAAAAATAATATTATTTCTCTATAAACTTTATTTAAAGTCAAATAACTTACAAATAAGAAAAGTTGTAGACTATGGATAATAACTAATACGTAATACATTAACTTGTAATTAAATATCCAAACAAATTATAATAAGTTTGTTCCCTGTCTCAGACTAAACGTCGTTCACATTAACTTGAGCTTGAGCATTTGCGATTGTCATTGTTGTGGCTGCCCCCCACCTGTGCGGTCTCGGTTGACGGCGGGTTTGCGTCAAAGCAAATCTTATCTCACACCTGTCTAGCACGGGAGATTGTCCAACGATGTGTTGTAGTGTTTAAGCCGCCCAGTGGGCGTGACACTGGTGACCATTTTCCAATCTCTGCCGGGTGGCATTTGAGCTGATGTCACCGGATCGGATGGCTTTAATTGCTGTTGGCTAGGCGCCAGCCATCATCATGTTGCAATTACTTGGCGCTGGTCAAAGGCTTAGATAGGTCATGTGGGAGTCATAAGAATAAGTGAATAAATTTGTTTTTCTGGCTTTCTTATCGCTTTCTACAGTTTAAAGTGTTAGTCCTAATAATTGTTTGTGATAACAAAGCAAATCTTGGAAAGTTTCAACAGTTTTATAGCGGTTATTAGAAATTTTATTAAGATATACTATGTATTGTTCTTTCATTAATATTCAGTCTTTTTGTTCGTTGTAATAAAATGCAATACGATTTCAATTAAATACATATAGGAATGCAGTTATTTTTAGTTTTTCCGCAGTATAAAATTACCTTATTTGTAGTTGCATATTACCCTCTCTCTGGTGACTCACCCGGCCCAAGTTAGCTTTAAATATTGCTAGTCAAAATCTAGCGATTGTGTGATTATTTAAACACATAAACATACATATATAGATTTACAATCTCCGGGTGACGGTGCATTCTAGTTTTTTAGAGTCACGAAATGCTTGCCTCACTTTGGGCGGTTCAGCAATTGCAGCAGACACTCCGTGACTGGCAATTAACTAACTATAGAAATGATGCGCTTGAGTGGCAGCTGCCCAACCTTGGCTTCACTTTTGTTCTGTTCCCTATTGCAAAGGAATGCAAATTATATAACTAGTTAACAGTTTATAATAATATATTTTCTAATCTTTTCGATCCTTTTCAGGCTACAATGCATGTGTGTTTGCCTATGGTCAGACGGGCTCCGGCAAGACCTTCACCATGATGGGCACGCCCAACAATCCTGGCCTGATTCCGCGCATCTGCGAGGAGCTGTTTGCCCGAATGCGTGTGGGTCAGGAGTCGGGCACGGGATATCGTACACATGCCAGCTACTTGGAGATCTACAATGAGCGGGTCAAGGATCTGCTTGCAGCCCAAAGCACAGGCCATGGACTGCGGGTGCGAGAGCATCGTAGCCTGGGCCCCTATGTGGAGAACCTGTCGCAGCATGCGGTCTCCGATTTTGACGAAATTCAGGTGAGTTGCACTGCAACTTCTTGTAAACTCAGACTTACCGCGAAGATTTTTCATCTAAAGGAATGCATCGCCCGGGGAAATGCGCAACGCACCACGGCCAGCACCAATATGAACGATACGAGCAGCCGCAGTCACGCCATCTTCACGATCACATTTGTGCAGGCCGTCTTCATGAATGACATGCCAAGCGAAACAGTCTCGAAGATCCATCTGGTCGATTTGGCAGGCAGGTGCGTAAGCGTAAGCGTAAGCGGAGCATGAAGCGCTGCTCTAGAAAGTAAAACCAGGCTTGGGGGAGAAATATAAATTGTGATTTTTGTTGCCCACTTTAAAATAAAAACTTCTTCTTGCTTCTTTTAGTGAGCGTGCCAATGCAACGGGGGCAACGGGTCAGCGGCTGAAAGAGGGCGCCCACATCAACAAATCACTGGTGACTCTGGGCAGCGTCATCTCCGCTCTGGCGGAGCAAACGGGCGGCAGTCTGAGCAACTCCACGCAGGCCACCACCCCGAATGGGGCCAGCAAGCGAGTGCTTTACATTCCATACCGCGACTCCATCCTCACCTGGCTGCTGAAGGACAGTCTGGGCGGCAACAGCAAGACCATTATGATAGCCGCCCTCTCGCCGGCGGACTGCAACTACAGCGAAACGCTGAGCACGTTGAGGTACGCGAATCGCGCCAAGAACATCATCAACAAGCCAACGGTGAACGAGGACTCCAATGTCAAGCTGATTCGCGAGCTCAGGGAGGAGATCAACAAGCTCAAGTCCATGCTGTCGGGTGATATTGTACGTAGATGGAAAAGAAAATACTTGCAAGCTTCTATAAATAATTGCTTTTAATATCTTGTAGCACTCCTTGCAGCCGTCGCTCAAGGTCCTGGCTGATCTCCAGAAGAAGGAGGCCCAGGAGAAAGTCCTCACCGAGGAGTGGACGGAGAAGTGGAAGGTGGCCCAGTCTATACTGCAGGAACAAAAGAGCTTGGGCCTGCGAAAGTCGGGTGTGGGCGTGGTCCTGGACTCAGAGATGCCACATCTCATTGGCATCCACAACGACGTGACCACCGGAGTGACGCTTTACAGCCTGAAGGAGGGCGAGACGCGAATTGGCAGCGAGGATGCGGATATGGCGCAGGACATTGAATTGGCCGGCGATGGCATAAGGCCACAGCACTGCAGCATTGTCCTTAAAGGCGGTGTGGTTACGCTACATCCCTGGCCCCTGGCCCAGTGCTGGGTGAACGCCCACCTAATTGACGAACCCAAGCAGATTTCGCAGGGCGATATTATATTGCTGGGCCGCACCAATATATTTCGATTCAATAATCCCGCCGAGGCGGCCAAGCTGCGCAAGGACCTGAGTCGCTCTCAGCTGGACATGTCGCGGCTGTCGCTGATCACCTCGTCCAAGGAGAACCTGCTTGCGTGCAGCATCTACTCGGATGAGGATGGAGCGTCGCCGTATAAGCGGCCAGAGCGGCAGTACTATCCGCAGCGTCCCATGTCGCGGGATGATCCCGAGTTGCAGGACGAAAATCGCAAGATACTGGACACTATCGAGAATGCGCTGAAGCAACTCAATGTGGTGAGTAAAGCAAATCGTTAAGTTTTACGACGATTCTTTAACATATATGTAACTTGTATAACTTTTATTTTTGCAGGAGCGCGTCCAGATGCACGACCAATACAAGACCAAGGTGCGGAAGCTGACCGAGGAGCTGATTCGCCTGGAGCAGGAGGAAATGGATGGCTTGCAGCTGTTGAATTGCCGCGAACAGGAGCTGGTGGCTCGCAAGGACATGTTGCTCTGGGAGAAGAACAATGAGAAGGTCCAGGTGCGTCCTTCGCTTGCATGTGATCATTGATTGTTGTGCTTGTTTTTGCCTGTTCTCTCTCTGTCTCTATCTTTCCACTTATTGTTTTCCTTGATTTGGCTTTATGTTCCTTATGATTTTCCGTTCGTTCCATTTTCGTTTTAGATCGACATTGTGTGTAGACAAATTTCAGCGTTTCAGACGCAGCTCGACTCTAAGAAACGAGATTTCTCTGAGTATGTAGCGAAAGAATTGCAGGAACTGCAAGATTGTGGCAAGCTGGACGAGGTTTGTTCGTTTGTTTGCACTTATTTTGCCTAGAGTTTAGAGATAAATAACAAAATAATATAAAATAATATAATAATGTATATGTTTTAATTCACAGATGGGACTGAAGATTGAAGAGGGCACTCCCCTGAACGATGAGCTGCTTTTGCAAGTTTCCGATTCGCTGGATCTCTTTGCAGCACAGTTCATCAAGGACACTGTGCGAAGAAATGTAAGCTAAGCCTTCACAATTCTCTTTGTTATGCAAGAAAATTATATTTTAAATGGTTTTCAGAACGAGGAAATCCGAAAACTTGACGAACAAATCGCAGAAAAGGAGCGTATACTCAATGCCAGCACCAGCAAAATAGCCAAGGTCGATGAAACGATGCTGGAGATCCAGGCCCAGCTGGAGCGTCTGCGTCTGGAACGCGCCGAAAGCGAAGCCGAGGCCCAGGCGATGCGAGCCAAAAAGCAGAATATGAAGCTGCAGCTGGGCAGCAAGTCCATGTCCATGTCCACCTCGACCAGCACTAACGAGGCCGACGATGTGTCCAAATCGGACACGTACGAAACCTGTGATACCTTCCACACCGCCCAGTCGAACTTTTCGATCGTCTCATCGCCCACGATCACGGAGGGCCAGCAGTCGCCGCTCAGCAATTGTTCTTGCGAGGCGGAGGACGAAGCCGAGGATACGCGCAAGGACGACGACCTGTCGGGCAGCAGCGAAGATGCTTCGCGCACCTGTACCGCTGGTGCCAGCAGCGGTGGTGGGAGTGGCTCCGGTTCTGCTCCCACAGCCACGCCCAGTTCGCAGGCCATTATGAGCGACAGCGGCGTGTGCCTGGACAACCGCAATCAGGCACTGCTTCAGAACGGACTCATTAACAGCTACAGGCAGGGAGTGCGAACCAGCGACGAGGACACCGGCTCCTGTTCCTCCTGCGAGCTGGGACGGCACTCGGATGTATCGCGTCCCTACTGTCCACTGCACTCGCTGCGCCGCAAAATCGCCGCCCAAAAGGCACTGATCATGAAGAACCTGGAAACGGACCTGAACAAGGCCCAGTTGGATGAGCATATCGCCGACCTGCAGGATCTGCAGCGACGCTACATACAAATGGAGCAGGAGATGCTCCAGTCGGTGCAGGATCTGGAGGCGCACGCCCAGTGTTGTGCTGACGAGCGGTCCGGCATGGAGCGGCAGTACGAGCTGGCCAGCTCCATCATGCGCTCCAGTGCCATGAGCCCCACCAGCATGGAGGAGTCCACCTCGCAGATCTATTCGCCCAGCATGACCCGATCATGCCCATCCATGCGGGAATTTCGTAAGTTTTTGGTTGGACGGAAACCTTATTCCCTTTTTAAATTGCGGTTTCTTTCAAATGCTTCCAGCTGAGGGCGAACACTTCATCACCATACCCAGCTTTGTGATGCGCGGCGCTGGCAAGCAGACGCACTACGAGTATGAGGTGCGCATCGCTCTGCCCGACGGTAAGCTTAACATCCTGCGGCGCTACAGTCGCTTCCGGGAGCTGCACCTGTGCATGAAGCACTGCTACGGGGCCAAGGTGAGTTGAGAACTCAAAGCAAGGATTTAGGCTTGCTAACTAATCCGATTTGTTGGTCAGATCTCTGCACTACCCTTCCCGCGGCGGGAGCTATTCGCATCGAACAGTGAACCGGTGGCCAAGCATCGTCGCCGCCTGCTGGAGCTGTACCTGCGCCGCCTGTTCGTCGTGTGCTCAAAGATTCCGCAGTGCCCGATCTACGACGGACCCGGGGGACCGGGCCTCACGCGCGCCTCCCTCGTTCAGCTGTCGTCTTTTTTCAAGAAGGGCCTGTTCGAGAACGGGAAGCACGGGACGGGATAATAGTTAACCTACTGCTGAATTATCTCCTGCCTACAGTGTGTCTATTCATATACTTGTACTACCTGCTGAGCTACATGAACGACCACAATATGGACCTGTTTTGATTGTTAAGAGTAATTAAAATTAAGACCCTGAGTAGCTGTGTAAGACCACCAGTGTCCTTTCTCATCCAGCACACACACTCATACGTTTTTTTATACCCATTGTTATTGACTGTATCGGAGCTTTACATTGAATTCACTGTAACTGCCAGTGGCGATGTTGCAATCAATCCAAGTGCAAATATGTCTATTAGTATCGAGTTTGTTGCTGTTTGCGGCCAGTTTTAATTAGTTAATTACTTCTCTTAACTCTCTACTCTTCACTAGTTAAATATACGCCTTGAATGTACAACTTCCAAAAGTTATTCCAGTTATTTACAGTCTGTGATTAGCAATTGAAGTTAAATGAGTAATCCAACTACAATCTCTTAGGCGTAAGCTACTACTTGTACAAATCGAACACTGATGGGTTTAGGCGGGCAGATGTTTAGCAGTAGGTATTAGGTACTAGCCAGTAAGTCCTAGCACTAATTCGTCGCAATTACACTAAACTAAATTAGCTTAATTACGAGTACAATTCCCGAAAATGTAACAACAACATGAAATGTTCAATGTAAGATCCATAGACTTAGTTGACTTCTAGCGCTAAGATAGTCTATTGTGAATGGTGAAAATTGGTCGATCGGTGGATCGGTCAGTGGCAATAAGTGAAACAATAATAGCCTATATGTGTAATGAAATCAGCGCCCACTCAAACCGCAGAACCGATTTGACACCCGAGTGGGTGCTGTCCAACAAAAAATATACGTAAATATATACATACTATTGAAATTGCCGACTTTAATTTCTTATTTTTATACAAATACTGCGTTAGCGAAGGAAGAAAAAGGATGTGAAAAGGGGACAGTAAAAATGGTTTTTCTAACGCCGTTTTACGAGCTCTTCATGAGGGTTTTTCTGTAACTTTCCGTGGAAAATGAGTTCGAGTAATCTTTCACTCGACCCAGAACCCCATGTTCTGCGA